>JAXQQM020066391.1:0-66920 GCA_034641835.2 Pinus albicaulis | reverse complement strand
TCTTGGTTGACTAGGATACTATCAATGAAGATGTCAAGCCACGAATAAGTCAAAACACTAATGAAGGAAGCCCTAAGTACTTGATATGGATGTTGGATACTATCATGATGACAAGTCTCTCTTGGTTAAGAAGGATGCCATGAATGATGATGTGCTTGCTCTTGATGAAGATGACCTAGAAATCATGATGATGTCCTTACTCTTGATGAAGGAGTCCTTATTATTGATGTTGCATATGGTTAATGACATATCAATGCACTATCTTGATGACATGGTGACATTGATGGCACACATGATGACGTATATGGTGATGACATGGAAAATGACAGAATTGGAGATCACTTGATGACATATGATGATTAAAAGCATAACAGGTGGAGACCTCACTTACAAAAAAAAAAAACTTGGTGACAAATGAAAATGAAGAAGCTCTTGTTGTCCTAATCATTTTCTGCACTAAATAATTCAAGGGTATTAATAAAGAAAAAAAAATTCACCACCTTAGAGGCAACCTTTCTCAATGGGACCTAGACCATCTTAAAGAGGATTTTTTCCTCTTTCCAATGAGCCCTTACATGCCCCAAAACACCCAGTAGTTTGTGAGAAAATGAATTTTCAAGTTTAAAAATAATATTTTTTAAGGCCTAGCCAACCTATGCTCAGTTCCTTCATGTTGGCCCTCCAGCCCAACAGACAGGTATTTTCATAAAGACAAATCACCATAAAAACAAGATTGCAGATCCTCATTTCAATCACCAATTTTCGGTCAAAAATTATAGACATATACCACAGGAAGAACAGTTCAAAAAGAAAGCCGAGGAGATTAACAAAGCATATTGTTTTGGGAAAATACCTTTATATTTCTTTGATGCTCGGATTACAAGCTTGGATTGTTGAGCATTGTTTGAGCTAAATTTTTAATAGACAAACCTATTGACTATGGAGGAAAGATTTCAACTTCGAATCTATTGTGTGGGAGCTCGAATCGTTGGTGCCTTAATGCTATGCTAGTGATAAAGATTGTTGATCTATTGTGAATATATCATTGCATTTCTATGACTGCATATCTATGCTAGTTTACCACAGCAAAGAATATACCTCACACCAGTAATTACCATTTGAAGCTTGGATCACTGTTTGAAAAGGCTGGTTTGTAGCCTGAGTAACTTGGATTGTTAGAAAGTTTTGTGGAGTGTTGGAGGGTTCAAACCTGTTGCTACATGGTGCAGTTTTAGTAACCTCAACTCAGCCCTGTGGCATTAAATTGTGGACAAAGGCACTCAGATTATTTGCAGTGATAAATTTACCTATGGGTTATCTTATTGACACTTTTTGGAGTAGAATATAGCAGATTAGAAGACCTTGGAGAGCGTATTTTTGAAGTATACCTTTAAGGTGCCATTATGATCTTTGGTGAGTGTATTAGGCCAGACTTTTGAAGACTTCTGTGAAGACTTAGAGGAAGGCTTCTAATAGACTTGAAGCAGCTTGTTGGAGATCATTTTGAAGATAAATTTGAACAGTTTCTTGAAGATATTTTGAGGAAGCATTGAAGGTATCCAAGAGTAAGCAGACATTGAAATATCTTTTAGAGATGATTTTGAAGATTCCTTGGAGCAACTTGTGAAAATTGAAGACATCTTGTGGAGAAGCCTATTAAAGACACCTTGAAATATTCTTGAAGACATTTGAAGGACCTATAAGACAATCTTGGAGACCATGATGCATTGAAACCATCACGAGGTAACTTGGAGAAATTAATTGGGTACGATGAAGAGCAGTGGTGACACCTTATAAGAAGAAAAGGTTGTCATTGATGACGTGATGTGTAGATTACACTGAAGAGTAAGCTAAATATTGTCAGGGCTTGTTACAGAGGACATTTGGAGCCATAAGCATAACCAAATATATATTGATGAAATGAAGCAGAAGGTTGGAGCCTCAAAGAGACAAGGTTGGTGCCTTGGAAGATAGGGTTGAAGCCCTTGAGGTTGGTGCCTCAAAATTGACAAGGTTGGTGCCTTTGAAGATAGGATTGGAACCCTATAGGATAGGAGTCCTCAAGAGACCAGGTTGGAGCTTGTACTAGATATAGGATTGGAGCCCTTGGGGTTGGTGCCTCAGAATTGACAAGGTTGGAGCCTTGGAAGTCCAAGTCGGTGCTTGGAAAATACAGGTTGGAGCCTGGGAGATTGAATATTGGTGTCTTCATCTAGGGTTGGAGCCCTACATATATTGTACTTGATTTATTGTAAAGAAGAAATTAATAAAAGCATTTATTATTATTGTTCATTTTGTGTTCTAAATATAGGTGATCTAACTGGTAAAATTAACAATTGAAAAGAAATATTGATTCACCCCCCTCTCATTATTTCGAACAATTGGTTTCAGAGCCAGTACCTTCACTTAAAGCCTAACAACTTGAAGGTTGATCATTAGAACACAAATGGAAAAGCCAAGAAATAAAGTCTCCAGTCCTCCTAAAGACATGTCTTCCTCAACCATTGAAATTGAAGTAAATCAATTTGCGAAGGCTCCATTTTTCAATGGAAACTTTGATATATGGGTGGCAAGAAAGAGGAATTTTTTTAAGACTCAAGGAATTGAATTTTTGAAATCAGTGATTACTGATAGCATGCTGGAAGGAGAATCCAAGGAGTATAATATAAGAGCAATGAAAGCAATCTTGAATGGGCTACCTGATTCTATGAAGGCCAATTTGCAAAAATGTTCATCAACAAAAGGAATATGGGACAAACGTCATGATCTTCACTCAAAAGGAGCATTGACAATGATCTCTAGTCAAGAATATGATGAAAAACAAGAAATAAGTCCAGAATCCATCAACAAAGATGGAGATAAGAGAGATGAAAACAAGGCTAAAGAAGACCTAGAAGATGAAGAGAACAAAGAAGACTTTGAAGAATATTTCCTGAATAAAATTATGACTTCCATGGAAGAGATTATCAATTTGAAAAAGGAAAATGAGGAACTTAAGAAGAAAGCACAAGATGGTAACCAAGACAAGAAAAGGAAGGAAGTTAACTTTGTCAAGCTTCAAGTAGAGGAAAGGGATGAGGAGCTCTCCAAACTTAATGAGGAATTTCATGAAAACAAAAGAAAGCATTGTGAAGAATTGATATCTATGACAAATCAATTGGATAAAGAAAAGAAAAGGGAAGAAGCTTTGTCAAGCCACCTTCAACAAAGACTTAATATATTGAACAATCTTGAAGCAGAGATTGGTCAATACAAGGAAGAGGTATCCTCTCTTAGATATCAACTAGAAGAAGCAAGGGAACAAGCACAAGGAGCCAAGAAGGTTATGGAAAATTTTTCATTCATAGAAGGAAAAGTTGATGAAGCAGAAAATGAGAGAAATACCATGACATGCCAACTAGAAGAAAAATATGAAGAAATATTCAAACTAAAATCAGACATCAACCTTCTCAAGGCCGGAACATGTGAAGCTACAAGAATAAAAGAAGAAATGGAGAGAATTTTAGAAAATAATAATGAAGAAGTATTCATTATGAAATCAAATATCGTCTCCCTTAAAAATGGAGCACACAAAGGAACAAGAATGATGGAAGAAATGAGGAAGCAACTAGTCATGAAAGATGAAGATTGTGAAAAATTGAAAGGAGAAATTGTCCCTCTTAAAAAGGAAATTGACTTGCTAAATAAGAACTTGAAAATTTCTCAAACCCTAGATGAGATCCTATTTCATGGAAGATCCCCCCTTGATAAATCAGGTCTTGGCTATGCAAGTGAACCCTCAAGCAAGAATGATAATGCTTCAAACAACAACGATGTGAGGAATCTAGGAAGAAATGATACTCCCAGTTCTAGCAAAGGCAAGAGTCAAGATGACATTAGAAGAAACCATACTCCAAGGATATTTATAGATGATGTCAAGAATACAAAAGGAAATGAATATCGTTAAATAATTCCAAGGAAAAAAGACTTCAGAAGTACTTCAAGGAATTCTTCATCTCCCAGGTACCAAAGTATATTTCTTGGTTATTTCTATTCTTGTACAAACTTTGGGCACGTGGAAAAATATTTTAGGGCATATCACAAATACATATATAATGGTCCTCGTCAATCTCCTAGAAGAAATTTTTCAAGAAGAAGTAATGATCTCTCATTCATGAACAAGATGGAGTTCTTCAATTGCCATAAGATTCGACATATGGCTCGTGATTGTAACTTGACTTGGGTCCCTCAAAAAGCTAAAATTTTGTCAACTAAGCCATAGAAGAAGGTTACACAAGTATGGAGAAGGAAACAATTTGGGTCTGAAAGTCTCTTGAACACTCTAGCGAACAACACATGTTGTTGACTAGATGAAGTCATCCTTGATATTCCAAGTATTTGATGGCGAAACGTTGCCAAAAAGAGACCATGCATATAGTTAGGGGGATTTTGTGATTCTTGAGTATTCCCGTAGAAAGTGATCTGTGGGTGGGCCCTATGAAGTCCTTGATGAGTTACACATGGACAATCTTGATAAATCATCTCTAAGAAGTAACTCCATTGAAGAAAAACATGACATTATGATGATGCCTTCTACTTGATCACACAAAGTGAGAAATCCTTCATGAGCTAAAGGAATTTGTGTAGACAAGGGGAGATGGTACATCACATGAAGAAATACAAACACATATATCATGGAACATATTTCCAGAAGAAAGAGCACCATGGTAGGGGGAATAACATACCTATGAAGGACTACAATTCATGAAGAAATGAAGAAACTTGACAGAGGGAGTATTTGGGCACCCCGTTTGCCATTGATGTCAAAGGGGGAGAGAAATTAGAAGGGCAAGAATATTGCCATCAATTCCAAACAGGGAGATTGTTAATCAAGGTTGTCATTGATGTCAATGTGGCATTGACCAAGATGTCAATATTCTTGAGATGCCTGGTTCCATGTGATGATGCCATGACTCTCGGTTGAATAGGATACTATCAATGAAGATGTGAAGTCACGAAGAATTCAAAACACTAAGGGAGGAAGCCCTAAGTACTTGATATGGATGTTGGATACTATCATCATGACAAGTCCCTCTTGGTTAAGAAGGATGCCATGAATGATGATGTGCTTGCTCTTGATGAAGATGACCTAGAAATAATGATGATGTCCTTACTCTTGATGAAGGAGTCCTTCTTATTGATGCTGCATATGGTTAATGACATATCACTGCACTATCTTGATGACATGGTGGCATTGATGGCACACAGGACGACGTATATGGTGATGACATGGACAATCAATTAATTGGAGATCACTGGATGACATATGATGATTAAAGACATAACAAGTGGAGACCTCACTTACAAAAAAAACTTGGTGACATATGAAAATGAAGAAGCTCTTGTTGTCCTAATCATTTTATACACTAAATAATTCAAGGGCAGTAATAAATAAATAAACAAATCACCACCTTAGAGGCAACCTTTCTCAATGGGACCTAGACCATCTTAAAGAGGATTTTTTCATCATTCCAATGAGCCCTTACATGCCCTAAAACTCCAGGTAGTTTGTGAGAAAATGAATTTTCAAGTTTAAAAATAATATTTTTTAAGGCCTAGCCAACCTATGCTCAGTTCCTTCATGTCGTCCCTCCATCCCAACAGACAGGTCTTTTCATAAAGAAAAATCACTATAAATATAAGATTGCAAATCCTCATTTCAATCACTAATTTTCGGTCAAAAATTATAGGCATATACCACAGGAAGAACAATTCGAAAAGAAAGCCGAGGACATTAACAAAGCATATTGTTTTGGGAAAATACCTTTATATTTCTTTGATGCTTGGATTACAAGCTTGGATTGCTGAAAATTGTTTGAGCTAAATTTTTAACAGACAAACCTATTGACCGTGGAGGACAAATTTCAACCTCGAATATTTTGTGTGGGAGCTCGGATCCTTGGTCCCTTAATTCTACACCAGCGATAAATATTGTTGATCTATTGTGAAGATATCATTGCATTTTTGTGACTGCGGATCTGTGCTGGTTTACCACAGCAAAGAATAGACCTCACACTGGTAATTATAATTTGAAGCTCGGATCACTGTTTCAAAGGCTTGATTTGCAGCCTGAGTAACTTGGATTTTTGGACAGTTTTGTGGAGTGTTGGAGGGTTCAAGCCAGCTGCTATATGGTGCAGTTTTAGTAATCTCAACTTAGTCCCGTGGAAATAAATTGTGGACAAAAGTGCTTATATTATTTGCAGTGAAAAGGTTACCTATGGGTTATCTTATTGACACTTGTTGGAGAAGAATATAGCAGATTAGAAGACCTTGGAGTGCATATTTTTGAAGTATACCTTTAAGATGCCCTTGTGATCCTTGGTGAGTGTCTTAGGCCAGAATTTTGAAGACTTTTGTGGACACCTAGAGAAAAACTTCTTAACATACTTGAAGCAGCTTGTTGGAGACCATTTTGAAGATAAATTTGAAGCAGGTTCTTGTAGATATTTTGAGGAAGCATTGAAGGTATCCAAGAGTAAGTAGGCATTGAAATATCTTTTAGAGCTTATTTTGAAGATTCCTTGGAGAAAATTGTGCAGATTGAAGGAATCTTGTGGAGAAGCCTATTAAAGACACCTTGAAATATTCTTGAAGACATTTGAAGGAAATATAAGACAATATTGGAGACCATGATGCATTGAAACCATCATGAGGTAACTTGGAGAAATTGTTTGGGTACGATGAAGAGCAGTGGTGACACCTTCTAAGAAGAAAAGGTTGTCATTGATGACGTGATGTGTAGATTACAATGAAGAGCACGTTGAAGATTATGAGGGCTCCTTGCAGAAGACATTGGGATTCGTAAGTATAACCAAATATATATTGAAAAAATGAAGTAGGAGGTTGGAGCCTCATAGAGACAAGGTTGGTGCCTTGGAAGGTAGGGTTGGAGCCCTTGAGGTTGGTGCCTCAGAATTGACAAGATTGGTGCCTTGGAAGATAGGGTTGGTGTCCTAGAGGATAGGAGTCCTCAAGAGACCAGGTTGGAGCCTGTACCAGATATAGGGTTGGAGCCCTTGAGGTTGGTGCCTCAGAATTGACAAGGTTGGGGCCTTGGAAGTCCAAGTTGGTGCTTGGAAAATACAGGTTGGAGCTTGGGAGATTGAAGATTGGTGTCATAATCTAGGGTTGGAGCCCTACATATTTTGTACTTGATTTATTGTAAAGAAGAAATTAATAAAAGAATTTATTCTAAGTATTCATTTTGTGTTCTAAATATAGGTGATCTAACTAGTAAAATTAAAAATTGAAAAGAAATATTGATTCAGCCCCCTCTCTGTATTTCCAACACTTCTTATCATACAAGTTAATACAAATGGATTCTATTTTCTCATTAAGTTTTTGATGTATCTATTGAATAATTTAATTCTTGGATTCCTTTATCACTAAGATAGATTAGTGTTTTCTCAATTATTATATCTTGTAGGTGCTTTTAATCCTTTTATCTCTCTTTCAATGAAAGTTTCACATGTTGAAGTGACCTATTTTGGAGCAACTGGATAGAATATTTTAGCAAGCGTTCGACTTCAGGTAGGGGAATGTCCTCATAATTTGTTATTTAATAATTTTGAATCACAAGTGATCTAGAGAAAATGGTTTACATTTGGATGTTTGTTTTTAGATATCCTTAGGACACTAGGCAGATCTCTCTTGTCCGCAAGAGGGATTAATACGCATAACAAAATGACTACTCCACTGGGGAATAGAAATTATTTTTTCTTTTAATTTTTCAGTTTGAATTTTAAGAGTCTTCTGATTTTGATTAGTCTTGAAAATGAGTTGGGTAGATAACTTATCAAAATCCATTAAAAGAATATTTGAATTTTTATTTTTTATGTATTTTTCCTGGCCTTGCAGTTTTTATTTAAAAACAGTGTAGTAGCCTCTGCAGTTTTTAGTTCACAACAGTGCGGTACTGCACTGTTCTCCATTGGAACCTGTGGACTTGTGGAAATTTTTTGAAAAATAAAGAATTCTCTTTTTAGGAGCCAGATTACTAGATTCTCTGTATTTTCCCCACCTTGTCTTGATAATCAAAGTCTTATGTGTGATTTTCTTTCAACAACTTTCGTGTCAGTCTCGGTTAAGATGATTGGGTGTTTTGAGTCTCTTTTTTGAGAAACTCTTAATTTGATTTCCTTTGGTCAGTACTTCGAGGTTTGTCTCGGTCTCTTAACAATTTTTCATCTTTTTTATTTTGGTTTTGTAAAAAAATTTCCCCCTCAAGCTTCTAAGTGGTATGTCAACCAGGCCTCCTCCTCTCATACTACTTTTGTGACTCTTTCCAGGGATTTTTTGTCTTCCTTCTAGCTTCCCCTTCATTATGACACTAGTACTGAATTTTTGACCTCTTTTTGTCAATTGTATGCAACATGCCTATCTGCTCATGTCTAGGAATGGTGGAGAAGAAAGAGCCTACGTCGAGCCCCTACCTTCAAAGACCATGTCTACATGGGTTGGCTTCTCAGTTTCCTTTTTCCTACCATTGGAAAATATGTTGCATTTAATTTACCTCATATCGAAGAAGCTACCATCTAGATTGTGTCGAAATATGACCTGATCTACGCACAGTCTGGTTATGTTTATACCGTCTTACCTAATCTCCCTAGACGCGGTGGTGCCAACGCATCGAGGGAATCCCATGCCACCGACAGTATCGTTGGAGCACTTTCTCATCCATACACTCAACCTTCCATGGGTTATGGCTTCCCTCGAGGAGTGTTACACTAAAATTTGTCACCATGACATTTAGCTATCTATATGGGTTCATCATTACCTATATTATTATCCCTTATAGATCCAAAACCCTAATGTTCCTAAACGAAGTCTTGGAATTGGAGAAAAGCTCATTAAAACCCTAAAATAACTAACTCTGCACTTTTCCTAGTTCTTACCTCCAGTACCGCGGTTTCTTGCTCTATAACCTACGTCACATCCCACAAGTTCTGTTTATTAAAAATTTAGACTCCTGTAATGGTAAAATAAAAGAAAAATTAAGTTTTAGAAGCTCAGCTGGTTGAATATTCTCACAGCTGGAGGCTTCTAGAAGCGTAATCAGGTCGAGCTTTACCCCTTCATTCATGAACCTCTATCCCTTCATTATTGGATATTATCCTTTGGTATTTGGATCTAAAATCCATTTATGAGAGGATTTTATCCCCCTCTTTATGGAATTGAAACCTCCTTCATTCTCCTATAAATTGAACTCATGTTTCAGTCTCAAGGGTAGGTGGTAGATTGATGTACTTTGAACTTGGTTGTTTTGAGGTGAATTTCTGAAGAAATCATACTCTCTTTACTTGGCATCAATGGTATGAGAACGATCGCATACTCATATCCATATTTTTATGCTAGAGAGGATAAGGCTTGCCAAACCGATGAAGAATGGCTATTCGAGACCCCAGAAGATATTGTATGACATCAAGGCGATAAGGTTGTAAGGTTACTTCTTATCATACAAGTTAATACAAATGGATTCTATTTTATCATTAAGTTGTTCATGTATCTATTGAATAATTTAATTCTTGGATTTCTTGATCACTGAGATAGATTAGTGTTTTCTAAATTATTATATCTTGCAGGTGCTTTTACTCCTTTTATATTTCTTTGATTGTAGGTTTCACATGTTGAAGTGACCTATTTTGGAGCAACTAGATAGAATATTTAGCAAGCATTAGACTTCAAGTAGGGCCATGTCCTCATAATTTGTTATTTAATAATTTTGAATCACAAATGATCTAGAGAAAATAGTTTTCATTTGGATGTTTGTTTATAGATATCCTTAGGATAATAGGGAGATAGCTCTTATCTGTGAGAGGGATTAATCCGCATAACAAAATGCTGACTCCACTGGGGAATAGAACTTAGTTTTCCTTTTTATTTTTCAGTTCAAATTTTAAGAGTCTTTTGATTTTGATTAGTCTTAAAACTGGGTTGGGTAGATAAATTATCAGAATCCCTGAAAATAAAATCTGAATTTTTAATTTTTTTATGTATTTTTCCTGGCCTCCACGGTTTTTATTTAAAAACAGTGTAGTAGCCTCCGTAGTTTTTAGTTCATAACAATGCAATACCGCACTGTTCTCCATTGGAACCTGTGAACTTATAGAAAATTTTTGAAAATTAAGAATTCTCTTTTTAGGAGCCAGATTACCAGATTCTCTGTGTTTTCACCAACTTGTCTTGACAATCAAAGTTTTATGTGTGAGTTTCTTTCAACAACTTTTGTGTCAGTCTCTGTTAAGATGATTGGGTGTTTTGAGTCTCTTTTTGAGAAACTCTTAATTTGATTTCCTTTGGTCATTACTTCGAGGTTAGTCTCAGTCTATTAACAATTTTGCATGTTTTTCCTTTTGTTTTTGCAAAAACATATCCCCCTCATATGCTTACTGGAGAAGATTTTAAGTGGTATGTCGACCAGGAATCCTCCTCTCATACTAATTTTGTGACTCTTTCCAAGGCTTTTCTGTCTTCCTTCAAGCTTCCCCTTCATTATGACACTGGTACCGAACTTTTGAGCTCTTTTCATCAATCGTATGCGACCCACTTATCTGCTCATGTCCAGGAATGGCAAAGAAGAAAGAGCCTATGTCGAGCCCCTACCTTTGAAGATAATGTATACATGGAATGGTTTCTGAGATCCCTTTTTCCTGCTATTGGAAAATATGTTGCATCTCATTTCCCTCATATCGAAGAAGTTTCCCTCCAGATTGTGTTGAAATATGACCTGATCTACGCATAGTTTGGTTATTTTTATACCGTCTTACCTGATCTCCCTAGACCCGGTGGTGCCAACGCACTGGGGGAAGTCCATGCCACCGACAGTATCATTGCAGCCCTTTCTCATTCGTACACTTATCCTCCGATGGGTTATGGCTTCCCTCGGGGAGTGTTACACTAAAAATTGTCACCATGAAATTTAGCTATCTATATGGGTTCATCATTACCTATATTATTATCCCTTAGAGATAAAAAAACCTTAATGTTCCTAAACCAAGTCTTGGAATTGGAGAAAATCTCATTAAAACCCTAAAAGCCTAACTCCGAACTTTTCCTAGTTCTTACCTGCGGTACTGCGGTTTCTTGCTCTATAAACTACAACACATCCCGCACGTTCTGCTAATTAAAAATGTGGACCCCCGTAAAAGCTAAAATAAAAGAAAAAGTAAGTTCTAGAAGCCCAACAGGTCTAATATTCTCCCAGCTGGAGGCTTCTAGAAGTGTAATCAAGTCGATCTTCGCCCCTTCATTCATGAACTTCTATCCCTTCATTAATGGAGATTATCCCTTCGTATTTGGAGATAAAATCCCTTTATGATAGGACTTTATCCCCCTATTTATGGAACTGAAACCTCCATCATTATCCTATAAATTGACCTCATCCTTCAGTCTCAAGGGTAGATGGTAGGTTGATGTACTTAGAACTTGGTTGTTTTGAGGTGAATTGCTGAAGAAATGATACTCTCTTTACCTGGCATCAATGGTATGAGAACGATCACATACTCATATCCATATTTTTATGCTAGAGAGGAGAAGGCCTGTCAAGCCGATGGAAAATAGTTGTTCAAGACCCTAGAAGAACCTGTATGACATCAAGGCGACAAGGTTGTGAGGTTACTTCTTATCATACAAGTTAATACAAATGGATTGTATTTTCTCATTAAGTTGTTCATGTATCTATTGAATAATTTAATTCTTGGATTCCTTGATCACTGAGATAGGTTAGTGTTTTCTGAATTATTATATCTTGTAGGTGCTTTTAATCCTTTTGTCTATCTTCGATTGCAGGTTTTACATGTTGAAGTGACCTATTTTGGAGCAACTGGATAGAAGGTTTCAGCAAGCGTTGGAATTCAGGTAGGGGCATGTCCTCGTACTTTGTTATTTAAAAATTTTGAATAAAAAATGATCTAGAGAAAATGGTTTTCATTTGGATGTTTGTTTCTAGATATCCTTAGGATACTAGGTAGATCATACTTCTCCGCAAGAGGGATTAATCCGCATAACAAAATGGCGACTCCACTAGGGAATAGAACTTAGTTTTCCTTTTTATTTTTCAGTTTGAATTTTAAGAGTATTCTAATTTTTATTAGTCTTAAAACTGGGTTGGGTAGATAATTTATCAAAATCCCTGAAAAGAAAATGTGAATTTTTATTTTTTCTCTATTTTTCCTGCCCTCCACGGTTTTTATTTTGAAGCAGTGTACTCACCTCCACAGTTTTTAGTTCAGAACAGTGCGATACCTCACTGTTTTGCATTGGAACCTGCAGAGTTATGGAAATTTTTTGAAAAATTAAGAAAAAATTTTTTTTGGAGCCAAATTACCAGATTCTCTGTGTTTTGCCCAACTTTTCTTGACAAGAAAAGTCTTATGTGTGAGTTTCTTTCAACAAATTTTGTGTCAATCTCTGTTAAGATGATTGGGTGTTTTGAGTCTCTTTTTTGAGAAAATATTAATTTGATTTCCTTTAGTCATTACTTCGAGGTTGGTATCGGTCTCTTAAAAATTTTGCATCTTTTTTCTTTTGTTTTTGAAAAAAAAATTCCCCCTCATAAGCGTGCTGGAGAAGCTTCTAAGTGGTATGTCGACCAGGCCTCCTCCTCTCATAATAATTTTGTGACTCTTGCCAGGGATTTTCTTCTCCAGGAATGGTGGAGAAGAAAGAGCCTATGTCGAGCCCCTACCTTCGAAGACCATGTCTACATGGACTAGTTTCTCAGATCCCTTTTTCCTGACATTGGAAAATATGTTGCATCTCATTTCCCTCATACCTAAGAAGCTGCCCTCCAGATTGTGTTGAAATATGACCTGATCTACGCACAGTCTGGTTATGTTTATACCGTATTACTTGGTCTCCCTAGACCCGGTGGTGCCAATGCACCGAGGGAATCCCATTTCGCCGATGGTATCGTTGGAGCCCTTTTTCATTCATACACTCATCTTGCTATGGGTTATGGCTTCCCTCGGGGAGTGTTACACTAAAATTTGTCACCATGACATTTAGTTGTCTATATGGTTTCATCATTACCTATATTATTATCCCTTAGAGATCTAAAACCCTAATGTTCCTAAACCAAGTCTTGGAATTGGAGAAAAGCTCATAAAAACCCTAAAAAGCCTAACTCCGCAATTTTCTTAGTTCTTACCTGCAGTATCGTGGTTTCCTGCTCTATAAACTGTGGCACATCCTGCATGTTCTGCTTATTAAAACTGCAAACCCTCATAAAAGGTAATATAAAAGAAAAATTAAGTTCTAGAAACCTAGCTGGTCAAATATTCTCCCACTTGGAGGCTTCTTGAATCGTAATCAGGTCAAGGTTCTCCCCTTCATTCATTAACATCTATCCCTTCATTAATGGAGATTATCCCTTGGTAATTGGAGATAAAATCCCTTTATGAGAGGAATTCAATCCTCTTTATGGAGCGAAACCTCCCTTCATTCTCCTATAAATTGAACTCATGTTTGGTGTCCAAGGTAGATGGTAGATTGATGTGTAAGAACTTTTGTTTTTTGAGGTGGAATTGCCAAAAAGAAATCATACTCTCTTTACTTGGCATCAATGGTATGAGAGTGATCCCATACTCATATCCATGGTTTTGTACTAGGGAGGAGAAGGCTTGTCGAACGGGTAGACGATTTGTTCGGGACCGGGAAGAACACAGCAAGCATCAAGCGTAGGGTTACTGGCAAGGTTACTTCTTATATTTAAATTAATACAAATGGATTATATTTTCTCATTAAGAAAGTTTGTTCCAGCTGTCTATTGAATAATTTTAGAGTCTTTTGATTTTTATTAGTCTTAAAATTGGGTTGGGTCGAATAATTTATGGAGATGCAATCTCTGAATTTTTATTTTTTGTATTTTCCTGGCTCACGGTTTTTATTTAAAAGGTGCGATAGCCTATAGTTTTAGTTAGGAAAAGAACACATTTTACACTGTTCTCCATTGGAACCTGTGGACTTGTGGAAAATGTTTAGAAAATTAAATTACTATTTTAGGCTGATTACAGTTCTTTGTGTTTTCCACAACGTACGGCCATTCTGGTCTTGTGTGTGGAGTTTGTTTTAACAACTTGTGTCTGTCTGTTAAGATGATTGGGTGTTTTGAGTCTCTTTTTTGAGAAAATCTTAATTTGATTTCCTTTGGTCATTGCTTGGGGTTTGTCGGTCTCTTAACAATTTGTCTTTTTTATTTTGTCTTTGTAAAAAAAAATTCCCTCTGTCGCTGAAAGCTTCTAAGTGGTATGTCGGCAAGATTTTCTCCTCTCCTCTTGTTGTGACTATTACAGGATTTTGTGTCTTCCTTGTAACTTCCTGGTTATAGCATTGGTACCCAATTTTTGACTTCTTTTCGTCAATCGTATCTAACCCACCTATCCGCTCATGTCCAGAGATAGCAGAGAAAGAAGAGCCTAATATATCGACCCCTACCTCCAAATGTCATGTCTCACCACATTGTCTTAGGTTTAAGAGATCCCTTTTTCTTTCTATTGAAATATGTTGTCACATTTCCTCGTCTGAAAGATGCCCTCTAGATTGTATTTAAATATGACCTAATCTACGCACGATGCAGATTTATGTTTATATGCTAAGTCTTACCTAATCTCCCTGAACCCGGTGAACACCAATACCATTGGGAATCATACTGTGACGGTGTCATTAGAACCCTTTCTCATCTGTACACTCATCACTCCCATGAGTTATAGCATCCATAAGAGTGTTACACTAAAATTTGTCACCATGACATTTAGCTATCTATGGGTTCAATATTACCTATGTTATTATCCTTTATGAATAAAAACTAATGTTAAGTAAACCAAGTCTTGGAATTGGAAAATCTCATCCAAAACCACCTAAAGCCTAACCTATTGCAATTTTTCTCAATTCTTACCTTGGCTGTGGTTTTCTTGTACTGTAACTTTGACATATGTCTTGTGTTCTTGCTTATTAATGAACCGTAAAAAGGTAAAATAAATGAAAAAGTAAGTTCTATAAGCCTAGCTAATTAGAATATTATGTCTGACTAGAAACTCTAGAATGGTAATCGGTGCGAGCTTTGCCCCTTCACTCATGAACATCTATCCCTTAATTAATGGATATGATCCCTTGGTGTTTCAGGCTAAAATCCTGTTTATGAGAAAATTTATCCCCCTCTTTAGTGAACTAAAACCTCCTTCATTCTCCTATAATTTGAACTCATGTTTGAATCTGAGGTGAAATGGTAGATTGATGTACTTAGGAACTTGGTTTTGAGGTGAATTGTGAAAATCATACTCTCTTTGTGGCATAAAGTGTGAAAGATCACATGCTCTGTCCATAGTTTTATGCTAGAGAGGAGAAAACATCAAACCGATGGAAAAGCAGCTTATTCGGGACCACAAGAAGAACTTTGTATGACATCGAGGTGACAAGGTTGTAGGATTACTTCTTATCATACAAGTTAATACAAATGGATTCTATTTTCTTGTTAAGTTGTTCATGTATCTATTGAATAATTTAATTCTTGGATTCCTTGATCCTTGATATGGATTGAAAGTGTTTTCTCAATTATTATAGCTTATAGGTGCTTTTAATCATTTTATGTCTTCGATTGCGGGTTTCACATGTTGAAGTGACCTATTTTGGAGCAATGGATAGGTTTAAATGGCGTTAGACTTCGGGTAGGGGCATGTCCTCATACTTTGTTATTTAATAATTTTGAATCACAAATGATCTAGAAAAATGGTTTTCATTTGGATGTTTGTTTCTAGACATCATTAGGATATTTCAGGAGATTTCTCTTATCTACAAGAGCGATTAATCACTTTAACAAAATGGCGACTCACTAGGGAATGAAAATTAGTTTTCCTTTTTATTTTTTAGTTTAAATTAAGAGTATTATGGGCTTTTGATTAGTCTTAAAACTAGGTTGGCAGATGACTGTATCAAAATCCCTAGAAAGAAAGAAAAATGCTGAATTTTTTAGTTTTCTCTACTATTTTTCCGCCTCCATGGTTTTTATTTTTAAAAAAAATGCGGTAGCCCCCATTGCTTTTTAGTTCGGGGACGAGTACTGCCACACTCGTTCTCCATCGTAACCGCAGACTCGTGGATAAAATTAAGAATTCTCTTTTTTGGAGCCGTAGTCTCCCAGATTTCTCCTCGTGTTTTCCCCAACTTGTCTCGACAATCAAAGAGTCTTATGTGTGAGTTTCTTTCAAAAAAATTTGTGTCAATCTCTCGCTAGAATTGTTACCGAGTGTTAATCGCCTTTGAAAGTGTTTTTGTTTTTTTGACCTTTAGAATTATTATCACCCAATTTTCTTCACTTACACTTGATTGGTTATTTAGATTACATTGGAATAATCTCTGTGTCTCGAGAATTCTCTCGCATAGATCACATTTTGCGAATAAGAATTCTCGCTCAGAATTTGAATGAAAGATGTGCACAGATTACATTTGCATAGTTTTCAAGTGAATTGTGCATATATTATAAGCTGCATGGTTTGAGTTTCGGAAAAATCAATTGTAGATTTAGATCATTTTCTTTGATTTTAGTTTACATGTTTTTTATGTTTGTTTTAAAAACATAAAAAATAAAAAATTGGAAATTGATTAGCATTAGGTTTTCTTAATGAAATTAGTGCATTAGAGAATTTGTTATATTTTCTCTTATTTATCAATTCTTGCATTGTTGGAAGTGAATGCAACCTCTCTCATTACTTTAGTTAGGATTCATCGAATTGAAAATATTACATTATCATATTCAATTTCATTCAAAGCATTGGGTCAGAGTCATAACACCATTGGTTTCATATCCATTTACTCTTTGAGTAATGACAGCCATAAATAACACAGCACTTAATAAAATTCATTTTAGAAATTTTTACATTTTCTAGGGCTCTTTCCACCAATCTGGTTCAGGGCTAGTGCTTTGGAATAGGCATTAGATAACATTCCAAAGCATTTAATACAAACAATATCATTTTTGCGTGTAGGAAAAATTCCAATTGTTGCAATTTTGCTCGGGGCAGATCTCCTTTCTTTAAAAGAGTCAAAGCATGAGATCATGCTGATCCGTTGAGGGTAATCGTACCTATCTCATTGGGAAAGATAGCGGATGTGCACGCAATGCTAAAAATGATAAACCTCATATAGACCATTATCATGTGAGCCCGGGGTCACTTGTTGGTAAACCTTGGATTGTATCAAGGAGACTTCAAGATTGAGCTCGTATACTCTATACTCGCATGTATATCGGATCGCAGATTGTTCTAGGTGCAGTGTCTCGCCTGGTGACCTTAGTGGCCACTAGTGTTGAGGATTTTTCCCAAGGCTGACGATGGAGGGAAGGTCCCAGCGTACCCGGAGTGCATTGAACATGTAGACTCACGTGGACTTTCCGGGAGGGCATACTTCACTTTCGAGACGGCATAGTGAGGTACTCTTCCCAGAATCTGTTTCATTAAGCGAGGTTGTCGAGTGCTATCGTTCCAACCGCCGACTTTTTCCACTACACTACTGCAGAAAGCGTTGGATTTCATCACCTAGTGTTTTTACTGTGGAAACATAATGTCCGTGTGTGGTTTGACTCCTAGATGGTTGTTAGTCAGCATGTTCATTTATTTATTTCTGCTTTCTCGGAGAGCTGTAGGTGCGAAATTGTGAATTTTAATTGTTAGGTGTGGACTGTGAATAGTGAATATTTTTAAATTGTTAAAAAAAATTCATCGAAGTTAGGAAACTAATTATAGCGTTCCTAGGAATTTACCAGCAAGGAGACCCCTCTTAATGAGAATCCTAGTGCTTTTCCTTGCTTTGGAAATGTTGGCTCTCCTTATGTGGCTACATTTGTCATTACCTAGATTTGCATAGGTTCTAGGCGGTATGGTTGTTTCAATTTAGTTGGCCTCAAATATTCAAATTGCTCCACCTTCAACCGGATGCTTCAACACGCGATAGAGTTCACCATATCTCAACATCACCAACCTCGTTATGTCGACCCTTTACCTTCCTTCGATCCAACATGTCTTCCTCCGTTTCTACCTCTTTGCTTGGTGCAAAAGCCTCTGACACTAGTAACCAAGTGGCCAAGAGAAGAAGAAGAAAGAAGAATAAGAAGAAGCAAGATAATAAATAAGTCAACCAACCAACCATGGCTATAAGTGTTATTGGTGGTGAAACCTCCAACATGCATCAAAAACCCCAATACCCTTGCAAGCTTTTGTAAGGGTGACCACTTCCTTATCAATTGTCTTGGTATATCGAAGGTTTTGGAAAGTGTGGGCTGCAGAAAATTCTCATCAACTTACCGTTGATCCCTCACAACCGGCTGATAGTCGAGCTCTTGGGGAAAAAGGGTAGAGATTGGGTTTCCTCATGCAGTTATGCAAAGGGATTTATCAAAATCACATTTTACCTCATATGGATGAAGCTCTCAAAATTGTTGGAAAAACCTTGCACGATTTCCTGACGCAATAACTTCCAGCGGTTCACCGTAAAATTTCTCCGCATCCTTACCGTCAGTGGCGAAGTGATTGGTATAATTCTAAAGATACTGGGTAGTCCCACTCTTCCATTAGAGAGTAGAAAATAATATCACCTCGTGTCGTTGATCCATTAGTCGATCAAGTGGTCACACTGATTTCTCATCGCACGATCCCACTCTCGTCAGAGAGTGAAAGTGTCATGCTCACTCATGTTCTTCTTGTCACATCGTATTCTTCTACGCATGGCAGGGAGCATTTCATCCTTTGTTCCTACGGAACCCCACAAGTACTAAGGTATTTTCCTTTTGATTGTGTTAGGTCTCCCGTGAGTTTTCAAGGTCGAGCAAGAACAAAATGCCGTTACAGAAGCCTACATCAAAACCACTTTGGAATCCTAGGATCTAGCGGCCCTCCAGGATTCGCGAGAGGGATCTCTCTATATAAGTGTTTTAAAAGATATGATCTCTAAGGCTTGTAAGTGATATTAGGTAACAGTGCTATAAAGCACGAGGGTTTTGTTTGTTTTGGGTTGGGATGGATATCATTAAAATGAAGGAATTATTCTAAGAGGTAAAGTTGTGAGCATGTTGATAGAATGGTTCAACTAATAGGATAATTAAGACATGTGATGTGCATTAGGCTATGGAGTCGCAAAAGGGCTCAGTGGACAATAGGATTTTCAAGAGCTGGTACATACGCAAGTCATACTATGTCAAAATATCTCTTTGAGTTGATTTATGGTGGCCAGAAACATTATTACACGTTGAGTGAAAGAAGCAAACATATAAGAAAACAAAGCTGCTAGCTTAAGATCAAGTAAGGTCTTTTAACCTAGACTCACGCTAGTGCATATTCTTAAGGAAAACAAAAGAAATAACTTAAGATCAAAGTAAGAAATTTTGAATCTATCCTAGTTTCAACATATTTCTCAAAAAGAAAACATTTAAGATAAACAAAGAATAACTTAAGATCAAAGTGAGGACTTTTAACCTAGCCTGTACTTTCAAGTATATTCTTAAAGGAAAACATTCAAGATAAACACAAAAAGTAGTCTAAAGACTCGAGGTAAGGACTTTCTTCCTCGTCATGGAAATACTCGCGAAGGGAAACTTTCCAAAGAACAATATCTCGAGGTTATGCCTCAAGGTAAACATGGGCTCACCAACACTTCACTAGTTATACTCTATTGAATTACGATGCAACTAAAAAGCAATTAGAAGAAAACATAAAGATACAAATTTATCAATGAGAAATAGGGTGCTTTTCAGGTAAATCCTAATCTATATTTGCTATTATTTATCGGAGAAAATGGACAATGTGGAAAACATGATAAAGAAAAATAACAATCAAAGTAACAAAAACATTACCATAATGACATGGACCTCAAAGATCCCATAAATCAACTTGTGTTTGATGTTCCGACCAGCTACAATCTTCTAGTCCAAGTGGGTCTTTTGCGGCTTTCCAAATTTATCATCTCATCTTATCTTTCTTCAATTACAAAATAGAGCTTCAAATGAGCCTCCAAAAGCTATTTACATTCAACAAATATGCAACCAACAATAATACTAGACTCCTTATATGATATATATGGGCGTTGAATTCAGGAAGGTGGAGTGAAAGGAAAGGTCTAATTGCTTAATTAATACAAAGTAAATGATTCTCCGCCTTTGGGAGGCCAAATGGAGAGAAGTTTTTCAAATGTTTTAACTCGAGTAATTGATTATTACATTAAATTTCATCAACTCTCGCCACTTTTGTTGACTTTGGAGGCTTTTGGTAGGCTTGTAATTACTTTTGAGCTATCTTTTGGCACATATCTCCGATCGTGCATTCAATTTGTATTCTTTCTAGGTGAAAATCAATCAGCGGTGGCATTTTGAGGATTAATCAGCCTCAACGATGTGGCTTTTGGAGGCTTCATTTACCGATCCGTCTACTTTTTGTGGCTTTAAACACCGATTTTCCCTTTAATATAACTTTAAGGCCTTCTTTATCATCTTTCGGGCTTTTGTCTTTTACCTGGTCGTTTTCAGCTCTTTAAACTAATTCTTTCTTCAAACTATGCCTTATCGTTTTATCTTCTGGATTAAGCCTTTTGATCTTTAAACTTTATGCTTTAATCCTTTCTCTGCGATGTCTTCAATAACTTTATCATTCGCTTATATGTGCTTTTGCTCGCTTACGCTAGGGGTTTAGTGGTTTCAACCGATGTCCATGAAACACTAATTAACACATGGAATTCAACCCTTTAAGTTCCTTTTTTGCCTTTGATCGAGCGCGGGGATCGTCACCCTCGGCCTTGTCCCTTTATTGGACTATGGGACGACTTTATACTATGAAAATTCCATTAAAATGCAACAGACACAAATTATTATAAAAAAACCTACGTGACTGGATAAAAACCGCTTTTGGAGGGTTTCGGCAGAGAGGCGGAGGAGCAATGCGAAGGAGGAGGTAAAATGTAGCGAAAGGAGGTTCGTAGAGAAAATCTACGAAAAGCTGTGGTTTAACATTGAATTTGGTGTGAAATATGGATTGGCGGTTTTCGGAAAGCGCCGATGGTTTTCACGGACGAAATGAGTGGAATAGTTTATCATAAAACGAATGCAAATATTATTTATTGCGTGACATGCGTCCCCCCAAAACCATTGTTTTTGCATTGAAGTTGCACGATGGAGAGGTTTGGTAATCGGAATGCATCGGTTGTACGATGTGGAATGTAGATCGACGGCCGTGGGTGAGCGCGATAGATTGAAGCTATGCGGTGGATAGGGGCAATGGAGAGCCGGTGGCACGCCGCAATTGAGAGATGCGACGAGGTAGTGGGAGGTGGGCCATACTGTCGGCGTCGACTCTTTTTTTGGTAGCGGGATGTTATGCGCGATGGGTTGTTTGATTGGGTAAAACGAGAACCGTTAGATCAAGAATATCTACGGGGGTGAAAGGATAAGGGGAAGTCCAAAGGATGAGAGGGGAATGGAGAGTCATTAGATCAATGAGATCTATGGTCAAGATCGTTTTTGTAGAGTGGTAAGGCGATTAAATAAGAAAATAAAGGTAAAGGGAGGGAGGCTTGATAACCGTCGGATCTCCCCGGATCGATGGTGGAGATGCGCCATCGGGGGTAAAATAAAGGGTAAGGGAAAGGGGCTAGAAAGAAAGGAAGGTGTTGGGGCATGGCCCCGGGTGGAGGGATAAGGAGTGAGAAATGCAAGGAGATAAGGGGCTAGAAATGGGTGTGAAGTGTTGAGCGTTGGTCAGTCGGATCAAACTCGATTGACGCGTGGAGATCACATCGAGCAACGGCCAATCGGGAGATAAAGGTAAGGGGAAAGAGAAATGCAAACGCCGTGTGCGATGCATGATGGGCCTAGGCACTTGGTCATGGGCACGGGGGTTTATGGTGGAAACAAGGAAAGGGGCTTAGCGAATAGGGCTTAATGCCTAAAAGGGGCAGAAAGAGGTTTTTTAAAGGTTTTTATGTGTTTTTTATGATTTTTTGGGGTTCAGGATGAAGTAAAAGGACTTTTAAAACCAAATAAGAAATGGTTAAGTGGTTTTAAAGGGTTTTTTTGAGGAAAATGACGATAAATGAGAGAGGAAAGGAGGCTTTTTACAAGGAAAATGAGTGATATGGGGACATTTTATGAAGATGAAATGGGGGGAATGAAATGATTAAAATGGAACCTGTAGGAAATAGTTCATTGTTCAGGAACAACAGGATTTTGGAGGTTTTGAAGTGAAAATATCAAGGAAATGGACCTTTTTGGACAAGGAACATAAAGAGGTTTCAAGAATTCACAAATTTTTGCATGAAATTTGTTTCTTGAGAAGACTAAAGACCTGTTTTAGCCATCATTTGCTATGACAAAAATTTGCGATGGCTAATAGATTGGAATAGACTGACGGAACCTCGTCTTCCTTCCTTTGTCCCTTTCCAAATCATTATGAAGGTTTGTGGTAAGAATTTGCATCACACAAATATAGATGAAGGTGCATCTGTTTTGGTATTTTATCCTCAACTACACGGCAAGCTTTGGGTTCCCTCAACTTGTGCCTATTACACGGAAGTCCGTCCGCTTTTTAATAGAACCATTAGTGAACCTTTAGGGATCCTTCCAAATTTTCCTATTACCTTGGAAGGTAAAAATTTCTATGTTGCTATTATGGTAGTGCGAGGCCCCCTTGGATTTCAATTTTCTCCTTGGGCGAGACTATGTATATGCAATGAAAGCTATCGTATCGACACTCTTTCGCGTGATGTATTTACATCACAATGGAAACATTGTGATTGTTGATCAAATTTCATTCGTTAGTCTTGATTCAACTACCAATAATCCGACACCCCCTAAATGTTCCTTATACGGAAGTGGTATCTACCCCACCACGGGTCCATTATGTGGCAGACTAGTCACATGTTTTCGTTATTGATGCAAGAGAGCCTCTACTTGTTTGCTTGACTTCCTTTGACTTAGATCTAGTAATTGACATGGTAAATTCTATGGGGGCATTTGAACAGATGTTCTTATCCCTATTGATTCCATTGACATGGATTATTTCGAGGAGAACTATTCTTCCTTCTAATGAAGACCTCTTGGAAGCCATGATCGAGGTGTGTCCCTTAACATGTGTTTCTTCCGGTTGGAAGCCATAAACATGGATCATTGAGGATAGTTCCTTTTCTTGTGTCAACCTCATTAAAAAAATGAAACATGTATTTTTAAGGATGGTTCTTTTATCTTGTGTCAACCTTGTTAAAAAATGAAACGGGGCCCTTATGAGGATAGTTTCTTTTCTCGTGCCAACCTCGTTAAAAAATGAAATAGGTCACCTTGAGGATAGTTCCTATTATTGTGTCAACCTCGTTAAAAAATGAAACAAGGTTCCATGAGGAGAGTTCCTTCTACTATGTCAACCTTGTTAAAAAATGAATCACGAGCAATGAGCATAGTTCTTTTCTGTGTCAATCTCATTAAAATAGGAAACAAATACTCTCCTAATTGAGTTGAGTCTTTGACTAGATGTCGTAAGTATTAAATCGTGTCTTTCATTTGATCTCGTAAATGAACCTTCATTCCATCCACCTATTAGTAACAGTAGTCTACTTAGTTGAATGCAATGAATCTTGGGGGGCATGTGCTCTAGAAATTTATGCTTAGGGGCATTAAAAACCCTCTCAAGAAAAGTTTTCTTTGTTTCAATATTGTGTAAAAATTAAACCACTCTCAAGCATATTTTTTCTTACGTTTCAAGCTTGTGTAAAGATGAAACCACTCTCAAGCATAGTTCTCTCTATTTCAAGCTTGTGTAAAAAAGAAACCACTTTCAAGCATAGTTTTCCTACGTGTCAAGCTTATGTAAAAATGAAACCTATCTCAAGAAAAGTTTTCTTTGTTTTCCAAGCTTGTGTAAAAATGAAACCTATCTTGAGTCCATTTAGGATTATTATTTTCAAGACTCGTTAAACTCATGAAAATACGAGATATTCTTTAGCTATATTTTCATTCTCATAAAGTACATGAAAATGACGATATATTTCCATATTTTCCTGCTCATTAATTAAATTGAAATTTGGCCATTGAGTATAATTTTTATCACTTTTTTGAACTCGTTAAAAAATTACGAAAAAGAGCAACTAACTAAGTATACTTTTATCACTTTTTCGGGGTCTTGAAAATTGTGAAAAGAGAAACCCTCGAGTTCTCTTTTAATCCCTTTTCAGACTCTCTAAACATGAAAATATTGTTGAGTACTTGACCATTCGAACTCGTTAAAGGAAATGAACGGTCGTTCTTTCGGTATAAGTTTACCCCTTTTCCGGACTAAAATGGACTATTTACGAAAAAGGTATACATTTAGCTGATCATGGTACGGTGAAAGTTCTCTCACACATTATTTTATCCTTTTTGAGGCTTGAGAGACTAAATTTATGAAAATTACACCCACGGAGTTTTTCTTAAGTTTTTCTTTTGACTCTAAAAGCGAAAAACATCAAGTTTCTCCTATACTAGACTCATTAAAATTTAACGATAAGAGGACATGTCGATTATAAACGGGAATGAACCACTTCTTCTTAGGGTTCGAGTTTTTAATACTAAGTTGGACTCATCCGAAGGATAGAGCTTATATACAATAAAATGTTATCCTCCTCAATATTGTCAGAGTACTTGCCAAAAATGGTGAGCGAAAAAGAGAGAAAATGAATCTAGTTGTCACATCGTTTCAAAAAGTTGTATACCACTCTTGAACATGACACTTTTATCATATTCATATTTGGGTTGGGAAATCCTTTGGCCCAAACGCATTAATCGAACCACATTTAAAGTCCCTCACCGGGTTTTACGGGTATTATCTTTAGGTCAATCGTCACTATATGAGTTTTGTTATGTGTTCAATAGATCGATTTAATTAACCATTCATTGCAAACATTTGTCTCATTCGACATTGACCATCCTTTGAGTCGGATCTAGTTTCCACCATCCAGGCTATGAGGAGTTTTATTATTCATGATATAGTAGACTATTTACGATAGATGGTTGCGTCCATGTTGTGTCTACTATTGATGTAATCCTAAAATCATTTATATATTATAACATGTAGCTAGTTTTGATTTGTGTATGGGAATGCCTACCTCGGTGATGATATACATATATATATTTTCATTGAATGTTTTACGAGAGTTTCAACCGGTATGCCCACAACCCAATCCTTGGAATGATAAATCACTTCACTCTTTCGAACTACTTGGGACTTCGCGCTTTAGGGAAATACATTTACACTAAAAATTTTTTCACCATGACATTTAGCTATCTATATGGGTTCATCATTACATGTATTATGATCCATTAGAGATCCAAAACCCTAATGTTCAAAAACCAAGTCTTGCAATTGGATAAAAAGCTCATTAAAACCACGAAAAGCCTAACTCCGCACATTTCCTAGTTCTTACTGCCGATACCGTGGTTTATTTCTCTATAACTTGCGCACATCCCGCATGTTCTACTTATTAAAAATACCGACCCCCATAAAAGGTAAAATAAAGAAAAAGAGTTCTAGAAGCTCATTTGGTTGAATATTCTCCGGCCTATGAGGCTTCTAGAAGTGTAATTAGGTCGAGCTTCGCCCCTTCATTCATGAACCTTTATCCCTTCATTAACGGAGATTATCTGGTATTTGGAGCTAAAATCCCTTTATAAAGAAACTTTATCCCTCTTTATGGAATCGAAACCTCCTTCATTCTCCTATAAATTGAACTCATGTTTTAGTCTCAAGATTGGAGGCTGGTATATTCATAGACTTATTAACATATAGAAGAGAATTGCTAAAGAAATTATACTCTCTATACTTGGCATCATTGGTATGAGAACGATCACATACTCATATCCATAGTTTCACGCTAGTTCGGAGAGGAGAAGGTTTGTCAAACTAAGGGAAAATGGTTGTTTTAGGACCTCGGAAGAACTGATAACATCAAGGCGAAAAGGTTGTAAGGTTACTTCTTAATATACAAGTTAATACAAATGGATTCTATTTTCTCATTAAATTGTTCATGTATCTATTTGAGTAATTTAATTCTTGGAATCCTTGACCACTAAGATAGATTAGTGTTTTTCTAAATTATTATATCTTGCATGTGCTTTTAATCCTTTTTTTCTGTCTTTGATTGCGGGTTTCACATGCTATAGTGACCTCTTTTTGGGTATTTTGGATATAAATATTACAATAAGCGTTGGACTTGTGTAGGGCATGTCCTCATACTTTGTTAATTAATAATTTTGAATCGAGAAATGATCAAGAGAAAATGGTTTTTCATTTGGTTGTTTGTTTCTATATATCCTTAGGATACTAGAGAGATCGATCTTGCTTGCAAGAGGGATTAATCTGCATAACGAGAGGGGGATAGCTCCTCCAACACCTTCCCCCTCCCGGTAGCTTGTATCCGGGATATGACATGCCTCCTAATTTCCCCCCACCTCGCACCACAATGTTTCCCAACCTCCTTATTATCTATATCCACAACCCGGTGCTCCGGCTCCTCCAACATTATCACCTCGACCCTCCCTTTCCCTTCTCAATCCCGGAACGACTAAACACCCCCCGCAGGGTTAGGGTGTATGCACAACAAGGTGCGACTAATTCTCCTACTCCAAAAAATAATAGAAAGAAACCAAAAAAATTTTCCCCAATTAATCGACATCTCAATCCCCAAGGGAATACACCTCTAACCCGGCACTAAACGAGGGCACTCAACCAAAGCACGACGGGCCTACTCACATGAAAAAGCCTTGTTCTTGTTAGCGGTGTCTATGGTCGACATACCCATGATTGTACTTGTTTACCTCAAATGTGGTAGATGTGGGAAGCTCAAGCGGCATTCGAGGGCAGCAAGCATCCCCTTTGGTTCCTCCCCATGATGCACCTACCCGGTGGCTATGTTTACCAATCCTTTCCCCCAACAAGGATTCGTGGCTACCACACCGAAGGTCGGTGGCCACTCAACCTCCTCCATATTATGCCTATAATTACTAGATTCTCATGATGAACTACGACCAACCCAATATCGCCGATCTCAACCTTCGGATCTATCCTGTCGACTACAATAAGCCTCCCTCTACATCTACCCCACAGAGCCCCCTTCTTTAGGTTCCACAAAGCCTCTTTGACACCGAATGGTCCTTTACGGTTCCCCTTAGCCTAAGGCGAGAGGTTCATACCAAAGGATACCCAAGGGAATGACTACACGCTGAAACATTGCTTACGGTAAGTATGCCCATTCGTATAGTATGGTAGATGATTTGGTGCAATCCATTGCTTCCATACCAATCGTCGGATCTACTCCCGGTCATGCCATTCACAATGAAAAAGCTCTACTAGCTGCCATGCATGTTTTGGATCCTTAAGATGTTCATTTGATCATCTTCGATGTTGACCAATCGAACATCTTCCTCGCTTTCATGCGCCTTACACATCCCCGTCAAGATCCACAATGCCAACATCTCCCATTATATCTTTGAAGAGAGAATCCACTGTGTGATTTACGCTGGTTTGGAAGCAACTTGGATCTCCCCGAGTTGGCCCCTTCCACTATCACCCTCGAGTGTGGGATGGCCACTCTTCCCATCCCATAAGCATGTTCCGCAATTGTCCTATTACTCTTGCGGGAGAAAGATTGTTTGTTTTGACGTAGAAGTCATTGATGCCCCCTTAGAATACAACATTCTATTGGGTCGTAGATATGCTTATGCGATGTCTGCGTCCCATCTACGATTCACCGTAAGATGTGCTTTCCTCACAATGGAAAGATTGTCACCTTTGACTAATTGACGTATTATGAACCGATGTATCGAACTCCCTTGAGTCCATCTCTTTAGTGGCCAATAGAAAAATATTCAAACCTTTGACCAGTGTTTCACCCGAGACTACAAATACTCCTATTTACTTGGTTCATTTCCTATTCTTTCTCTTCCTATCTACGATATCATCTCGTCGAACATTTGCACGATGAAATTGTCTCGGTCCAACCTCAAACGGACGGAGTTCGACTAGTCAGGTAGCCTTGCCCTCCTCAACCTACTCCTAGCAACTCGACTCAGCCTTCGGGACCCCCTCCTCCCGGAGACCCTCATACGCATCTGTTATCCATGAGCCTATCTACCCTCTCGGCATGGTTTCTCCTGGCCTTAACCATCTCGGAGTTTTCCCACGCGCCATTACCCCTTCGGTTAGATACCATTTCTCTCTCCCCACTTTCGGGAGTATTTTTGGTACCCGTGATAGCTACCTTATCTCTTCTTAACATGACCCTAGGGATCTCGATCCGGTACATTGATCCCAACCACTATTCCTCCTGGTCCACTGCCCAAACCTTATCTCGTGCTTTGACCCCCGGTCAACCGATCCCCCATGACCCCTCCCTTTGATTTTTGTGCCTAGTCACCTCAACGAGGAACCTACTCCTATTGCGAAAGCTTCGGTGAAGGTGGAAAAAGCTCACAAGAAGTAACCTAAGGACAAGGATGTCCAAACAACCACTGCTCGTCCTCGGCCTCCAAAACATACGCCCCCCATGCGCTTTGTGATGATGTTGTCGGTCATGCCACCCATCATTGTCTTGAGCGCCTTGTATCAAGCCCATGGTTAATGTTTCATTTCTTGAGTCTAAGGTCCTTAAAGCCTCTATTTCTTCCTTTAATATAGCCAAGAACTCCAATACTATTCACACCAACCACCCTGTGTGCTCTGTGGTGATCTCCATGGCCATTATACCCACCTTTTCCCTACCTCAAGCATTACTGTTCCTATTTGGAGATAGTTCGGGAGTACGAGATTGAACAAAACCAATCTGCATCTCCTATCCTTTCATTGTATGATTTATGACAACCCGAGAATACCGCTCTCCCATTTATATCCCCCCTCCCAATGTCGAGATCACGAGTATGCGACCACTATCCTCTCACTGCGCATAATCTATGAGATCCACAATGGAATATACCTCCGAGACTTCCCCTTCTGTTTTACACTTAACCCCCCTTCGGCGATCACACTAGGCTCAAAATTAGTGGATCCCTTATCTACTTGTTCTTTTTTCACCCCGTGAAAATGTGCATGTGAACCTTTCTTCTCATGATGATTCGAGTGGCTTTGTCGCATCATGTGGTTACCCTTCCACTAGTCAACTTATCTTCTACTATGATGAAGACATCATGGAAGCCTTCTCCACCCACGAATTCATCTTTCCCACCCATAAAAGTAGTGGAATCATCTATGTCTATGGTGACTTTCGTGACACGAGCACAAGTTTCCCCCAAAGTAGCTCCCACACACTCACTGCTGGTGTGTGGGTGATAGACATCCTACCCGAATCACTCCCTATAATAGTGTTTGTTTGATTTCTACCTTGCATACGGGTTGCTAGCATTTTTTCCCAATCATCCTCTCATTGTTTTCTTATGGCACCTTTTATATGGAACCCCCATTCACACCATATATCATTTATGCGATGGTGTAAGTCGCTACTCCCGAGATCTAGCCTCGAAGGTTGGGCCATTTTTACCCCCTTACATTCACTTGTTCTCCCGAACGGCCTATGCATTGACACTACCAATAACTAGGCCAAATATGATACAGATGTAGAGTTTATTAGCCGATGCCCTTTCCCATCGCATCCTTTCACCTTCATGTTCGTTTAGATTCCCTACTTCTTGTCATGCGATTTGAATGGTGTCTATCATGTGCATAATCTTGTCCTTTTTAGATGATATCATTAGGGTAATTTTTGAGGTATAAAATGGGCCTTCTAAGAAAAATTATAAAATAATAGTGGAAATAATAAAACAAGATTTGATTACATCATCAAATTTTAGAGGGAAAAAAAGAAAAAAACTACTTTTTCAAATCGTATTTTTCAACTTATCTCCCACAATTTTTACTCAAATTTTGAGCAAGAGTACTCGTTGAATAGAAAAAATTTAATTCCTCATCAAGGAGTACCCATGTTGTATACTTTCGATGGATCCTACTACATGAGAAAAATACGGAAAAACATGATTGCAATCACGCTTTTTTCATGTATTTCTTATTTTTCATGTAGCGGGGTCCATCGAGTACGCTGCATGGGTACTCCTCGGAATAGGAATTAAATTTTCCATAACACTACTCCACTCTAAATTTGAGTAAAAAAGTGCAGGAGATAAGCTGGAAAATATGAGTTGAAAAAATAGATTTCTTATTTTATTATTTTTTATTATTTTTACCCTTTTACTTAAAACATGGTGAATCATCCTCCATGGTTGACATCATCATCTTGAATCCTATTGGTTCTTATAAAGTTTATTTTGTTGTATATTTTTCTTAGGAGGCCAATTTTAGACCTAAAAAATTCCCTAATGTTACGAGTGAATCCTTTGATGAGTAAATTTGAATTCATTACATTCGATCATGTACCTAGAGCACAAAATCACTATGTATATAGAATTGCAAAATAATATTCTAGATTGGCATTTATCACAAAAATTTTCGCACAAGAAAATAACATAAAACAATGCATAACCATTATATATGTCGATCAAAATGTTTTAGATTCCCTCAACTAAAGTACATATAACATGCCCATAACATGTTACAAAAAATAAAAAATGGGGGCACCACGCATGCTACACCTAATCACTATACGGGAGGATCCCAGGGCTAATGGCTGGATCCGATAGCTTGTGGATTGTGCATCCCTTGTCCAGCCATCGCCATGCACTACATGACCCCTCGCCACTCCGAGCGCGCACCAATACATGGCTCTATGTCTTTGCTCATCAAGATCTTGACAAAGTCGGGCCGCTCCGGAACCTTAGGTCAAAAATCCTCTCACATCTCGACGAATGTCCTTCGGGAGAACCCTGTTTGCATCCTCATTTTGTGGTGCCCTCGACCCACTTGGTCACCGTAGATGCTTCTCTGTGAGCCATCCCATGTGCCGGGTTGTTTCACCGGTGTTGCATCCGCATAACAAAAGTGAATGAATCAATACCATATAAAAATCTTCTAAAAAATTAAAATGCACATAAAATATTAGCAACTTGTCACTTACCATCGAGCCCCCATATTTGACCGGTGGCGGTGGCAAGTCCGAGTCCCCATGATAACTCATTCCACTATAGGGATAGTCATCTGTGTATAGTGGCATGCGATCCCAATGAGCAAAAAACTCAAGTTGGAACACCGCTTGAAACTACCCCACCTCCCCCCTCTAAACAATAGTTTCCCCCCAATAGCTCATCGTAGGCTCTCTCGGGCCCCCATCCTATATCTATATGCAAGGTCAAAGTGTCGGGATATTCTTAAAGAAGAGCAAGCACAACACTTGTGCCATATGCATAGTCATGGTTCACTTGACGCTTGCATAGAGAAAAATTATCGTTTCAACGACAACATCATCATTTGGGCCCACCCATAGTAGGTCCCCACTCAACACACTCTCAACAAGCATCATCGACGGTGATGTGGTGGAGTGCTGGTTGCCTAGGATGCAGCAGCCACTCGCGGCCACGACATGGGTCTCTAACCTCTCTAGATCCCTAATCGGTATGTGTGTCCCCTTCACATGGCAACCTAGTCGGAAATGTCACTCTACAAAATCCATGATGTTCCACCCTCATGGTAACAACGGTTGTGTATTCCCCACCATCCCAAGTGGTGGGAGACTTGTCGTGAAATATATATCCTAGACATTCAACTCGATCCGTGCCTCCCGTACTATAAATATCTCATGATCCGGATCCCAATAGCTAACAATGCGGGCCAACAAGGGCTCCTAGCTCTCATCAAAGGGTTCTTCGCAAACTTCGGGACCCTAACCTCGCCAATTCACGCTGCAAACACCATGATCCTCTCGGATCTCTAACTATAATTTGTCTAGAAATCTCTCTCTCGAGTTGATCCTCAATTCTACCATATATGCACAAAACCATCATATTTGTCGATTGTACGAGAATGAAAGATTTCATTCAACCATAAAAACCCAACTCTCAACCAAGAAAGAACACAAAAGTCCCCCTTCTCTATTAGGTCTCACTTTTTATGGAATTCCTAGGGATAGGTTGCGACTTTTCTACCAAAAAGAGCACTGCTACCCAAGTCATATATTGCCCCAAAAGTGTGACCCGAGCCGTCAAGAAGATCGGGGGCCTCTTCCGAGCTTTGGGTGCCTAAATTGAACTTTCAATCCACTTAAATGAAATATTAGGGTTAGTCATATTACCCGCGTATAACGGATCTCGATTCAAATGGTTGGTTTATTCGCTATTATCGCCGCAAGATTTAGGGCCTTTTCTCCTCTACATTGACCACAACTACACTTGCAAATGAATCAAATTGGAGGGGAAATGCCTTATTAAAGGAGAAACCCTATATTTTTCTTTTCCACGGCTACTCCCAAACCATCGCTCGGTTTGAAAAGCCATCAGCACTATTGGAAAGCTCTCACCAAGCTCTCAAATGGGTGTCCTTTATTTTCTTTGATTTGATACTTCACCGAGACACATTTTTTCCAAGAAGGGTCACTTCACCACTCCTCAAAATCGAATTTCTTCACTTGAAACACTTATACTTGGGGCACCACTTTTCCTTCCTACTTGTCCATGCTCGTGTTGATTTTATTCGTGAGTAACCATATTGTACTCATGTTTTTATGGTCCCCATCGAGCCTATTCTGTGTGGCAGCATCATCAGGTCACCCTTGTTTAGAGCATCCGATTTAAGTCATCATCGCATCCATGGAGTCTATCCTGAGTCCTTTGTATCCCACTATAGTCCTCCAACATTCATTGCTTTTCTCCTCTCTCCTATCACACATTTTTCCTTCAGTCATCTTTCGTTTCCTATCCTCCTCAAAGTGTCACGTTAGTAGCTGCCGGTGGTCATCCATGCCCTTTATGCTCTAACAAGGGAAGTCACTAGCCCACTACTACAGTATCCCCCCATTTCACCAATATCCCCAGTGTCGGTCTATCGGTCTCTTTACCATTATATCTCGTGCCTTAGGTGAGGATCACTTATTGCCTCACCTATGGCGGACCTCCTTACGTCGACATCGACTTATTCATTCCGAACGACAGTCTAGAGGGCGGTGTACCTTGGCTCCATCTTCCACTCTTGTTCGGTGCCTCGGATCAGGAAAAGGGACTCTTTATGGCCCTTTGACTTGATTTTTTCTCGGCTCCAGACTCCTTATGGCATAATCGAGATCCGTATACTTGATGGCTTTAGTGATGTACCAAATTGTACCGGTGATTTCCCCGAGTGTGTGTGAGATGTTTTAGACCTCATGAGGAGGTCTCTCTCTAGGTAGCACATACCCGAATGACCTCACTACTATAGCCTTGGATGCATCTCCATATATTTGATGGTTACCGGCCTCGGCCATGGAGCGCCTCTTTAGTTTGCATGTATTATTAAGATTTTTAGAGCCCTTTCTCTTGTATTACACGTACTCTTTGGTTGTATAAGTCACGACGTTGTCCTAGGAATAGTATGTATGTGGGATCCATTATCATGTTTTTATACGTCCCATGTTTATGCCAACATGTACTATATAGTTCGGTCCCTTGTTTATTGGACGCATTATTCTTTATACTTTATTGTCTTAGTGGGCATAGGTATCCCTCCCCCCACCTCATGTAGAAGCAGTACTCACTCATAAAAAGAGACTTGTCACACCTGTAAATCTCACCTCCTCGGGGTATTTTCCTCCTGTGCTTTAGTCTACCTTATAATTCTCTCTCTCGACCCTCCCTTTGGTTTCTAGTGATTGAGTTCGTACAATGCACTCCGTTCATACAATTTGCTCCTAACGCTGCTTGCACTGTCGGGGGCAATCCCAGCCACACCAATTTTTGGTCATCTAACCTGTTACTATTAGATGGACCAAAGTACACCATGTAATACCAATTTTACCCTAGTAAAATTTCTTTCACTATAAAAAAATAACTTAGTAATCCATAATTTATTAAGATGTTTATGGTCTAAACAGGAAAACCCATGAGGAAATATTGAATAAATCCCTAGTTGTTTGGTTTTCCTCAAGGGATAATTAATTAAACCACGAGTTTGATTAATTTTTCCCGGTCATATTTAACCCAAAATAGGAAAACCTACTAGATAAATAACTATTTACCTTATTATTTTCTAGGAATAATTATTTAAAACATTATTTAAATAATATTCCTTGTTAAATTTGACTAAAGCATTTTATAAATAATTGAATAAATCACTATTTATTTAATTATTACTCAACCATATTCTTAAAATAATAAATAAATCATTTATTTATTTATTATTTACGAAATAAAGGGATTTGACCAAATTCAAATTATTTTTCCCTCCAACAACAATAAGAAAATATTCTATAAAAGTTGGATCTAGATTTGGTTAAAAATATTTTAATTATGCACCAATATCTAGACTAACTCAGTATTTTGTTATAAATGGAATGGTTTTTCCGTTCACTCACTACCTTTTTTTGCCTAAAGATCACTCTAGATATATACTTTTGGTCGACTTTGATCCTCCATCATTGTCATATTTTTCTACCTTTTGCTTGTGAGCTTCCTTTGAGTTCCATTTATGTCCGGGTTTTCTACACCATCAAGAGAGGATCTTTGAGATGCGGAAGTCGAGAACATACAAGAACCAATCACATTGAGGAGACCGGTAACATATTTCTATGTTCCCTTCCCAAGTGTCATAAATACAAAATTATTTTAAAATATTCTTGTCTTGTATATTGGATACATGGAGTAAATCTTGCTTTTCTTTTCTTTTTAGTAATATTAACTCGCATAGATTTCGATTTTGTAGCATTTATCTTGGTCAAATAACTATGGATCTAATGAAATTTACAAACATATTCGATGTTAGGGTTGTTTTTTATGCACAGTTAAAGTGAGTATTTTTTGTACGCTTAGGATTATAATTCACACTAACACTTATCTCATAACAACTTGTAATAGTTAACTAAGTGAGATAGACTTAGTTAGCTCAATAATTTGTAGTTGAGGGTCAATGGTGAGGAATGTATAGTGATTCTATTATTTTTGGGGGGTCCAATTGGAGTTAATGCACTAGTGTAGTGTAAGTTTAATCGACTAACTCAAAAATAATTTATTTAAAGTTAGTTTAACTAGTTCTAACTCAACGATGAGCTAATGATAGGTCAAGAGAATTAAATTTGATTTAATTCACAAGTAGTGATCTATCAAGTAACGCGATGATTTACTATTACTATCTGAATGCATGTCAAATCTTATGAATTCCTAGTTGAGAAAAAGGTTAAAGGGAGGCAAACTATCAATTGTATTATTAGCAAGCGCACGAGTGCGATTTATAAAGCCACGGGATGCCCACGAAGGATTCACAATCAAGGAAGATTGGAATTCCTATTTAATAGTAATTATTTTTTCCTAGGGATTGCGTGAGCAAGGGAGCTAAAGGTGGGTTCAAAATTGGCTATGTGTTGGTCTAGTTTTGCCTAGATCGGTGTGAGACGTTTGGTAGAGTGTATGAGGTTCTCGTGAGCACACATGCATTGTGTTGTTTCATGTTTCCTTGGCTTATTATACAATAGAGATAGAGGGGTTTTAGCGGTTGATTTCCGCTAGAAAATCTTGTGTTGTGAGATTGGTTTACTTCTTTATCTTACTTGCATTTGATTGAGCGATCGTGATATATATTCCGAAAAATATTGTAGGAGGATTCAATATCGTTTTTTAGCACATGCACGATCGAGATTGAATCCTTTCGTGTAATTTCTACAAAAAAATTCTCCTAAGAAAACCTAAGGGAGATCTTGAGGGCGGAGAAATATAAGGGTAAATAAGTGACATATTTTTATCAACTTGAAGACAAAGAGTCTCGGGATAAAGCCAAGGATGCCAAAAACAAGAGGATTAACCAAGTAAAAAATAAGAAGAAACTAAGTTATCCCTCCCTTGAGCCAACAATATTTTGATGATTTGATTGCTCGCAGAGATTGAGCAAGACAAAGTGTTTTATCTTCACAAGGTAAGTTAGCATCTAGAGAAATTTTTGAAGAAGTTAGGTAGAAACAACAACCTCCAGAGGCAAATGAGCGGACCTTTGCTTCACGAGAACCAAATTGCTAAAATGAGGGTTAAGAATTTGAAGAAGAAGCTTAAAGGAACCATAATGAAGATAAAAGATTAAGGAGAAAACTTGGATTTACTAGTTGAAGAATATATAGATGCCTAGATCATCATTCAAGGATGCTAAGGATCAATTTTCAACAAGTTTTTGAGCATTTTTTATATTTTTTTGGATTTTTGGGAAATTTGTAATTTCGACAGTACTGAAAGCGTACCGTGGCCATTCTACGATTTTTCTCGAGAGGCTCCATTGGAGGTCAAATTTGCATGGATTGATGACTTTAAATGTGTACATCCCAGATATTCCTTTTTTTCTTCATGACGGGTTCTTAATTTTGGAGGAAAAACTTAGAAAGCATCCCAAATTTCATGTTTATGCAAATGTTTTTCAACCCATGCTACGCTTGGAGTAACCTTGTGGAAATGGAATTTAAGTGTCTTACATGTGGTATTTTGCAAGTTTAAAGGTTTAGTTGGCTAGAGGACATCCAAATCTACCTTTTTTCCAACCTTCGGATCAGCAAAAATATGCACACAAAATTCACCTCCAAAAAGCGCCTTCCAAGTGTACGCTACGCTTCGTCGAGCACGCTACGTTTCTGACGAGGCACACTACATTTTTGTGTGAAAGGCTTTCTGGATGGGTGTCGATGAAAAAGGTCAAAGATTCGAGGTAAAAAATATCTTATGATTTGTTTCATAGTTAATGAAGCCTATTTATGTTCCTCATTGTTGAGGGATCTTGTAATTAATCAAGGAGACAAAGACTCCTACTTTTTAGCTAAAAATAGGGAGATTGTTTCTAACTTCTCAAAAAACTAGGTAATGACTCATTAGGTGCATTAAATAGTTGTTTTGGATCAGCTTCTATACCCAATGAGTGGAAATTTTTGTCTATTTTTTCTATATGTACTCAAACTCAAGTCATTTTAGAGGTTGGATATTTGATAACTACAATGCGGAGCTTATGTACATCTTTTTACGGTGATATCAAAGACATGTTGCAACTATAATTTTGGGACTCTAGTGGTATGCTTATTGGCATTTTTTCTTCTTAGTTTTTACCATCAAATTAAATGTTTATGTTTCCTTGCAATCAATGTATGCTTTGATATGATGATCTTATGAGTCTTTAAGAAGAATTTTACTTTTGTGCATTGTTTAATGATATTTTCATGTATATGTTCTATTTCTTCGATGAATGGACTCATAGTAATATGATCATTCCGATTATTCCTTCCTCAAAACCCTATACCATAATGAAAATCTAAATATTTTTCTAAGCATACCTACTTGGCCTCATTTTTTCAACTACTGTACATTGGTCATTTGAAACCTCACCTTGAAACCTTGACCTAGTTCCTAGATTGACACTTCTTGTCAGAAAATTCAAAACAAAACCCTAATACAAATTACTAAGCTTATATCTAGCCTAATATATATTTTTCCTTTCTAGTACTTCATTAACTCATGCAATTGATGCCGAGAGTGCCCTCTCGGGTTTGGTAGGGCTAGCTACCAAATATAAGTATTGGTTTGAGGTTACCTCCTTTAGTCTCCTTTCTCGCACTGAAAGCTTGAGAGTGTTAACATTTTTCGTGCCGTTGGCGAGGGACTCGAATGTTAAATTTTCCCTCGGGATATTTATTTTAGTTCATTGAAGGTTAGAATTGTGGGTGGCAGGTGTTGACATTCGAAAGAAGGTTGATTTAGTCAATTTGAGAAAAAGGCGTACGATTCACAAGAACGTTGGCTCCCGAAAGAATACGAGGTCCAATATTGATCCTAATCTATCACCAATTTTTAATGACCACCAAGAGTCTTTTGTAGAAGAGTAATAGTCTCAAAATGTTATAAAAGGTATACCTCCACTTGTAAAATCTACATCCCCTTGCTCTACGGTTAATTTCTCTAGAATATATGTCCTTCAATTTCAAACTTGAGACATCTTTGTTCAAGTTCAAGTCAAAATCCTTCCTTTCGAAACAATATTTTAACCCATTGATTTTGAGACATACTTTTTCATTTTGAAGTCTTCTTATTTTGAGGTTGACGATAAGGTTTGGTCAAATTTTCATAAACTTGAGTTTGGTTGATAGGTTTCAAATAACCTCTAAAAGGATTATTTAGATTACCAACATCAAGCTTTATTTTCTTCTACATCTCCGGTCACACCTCCTCATACAACTACACCATCATCCTTCACTTTCACTCCATCAATTCCTCATAGGTTATCGCTCCACTCGACACGTCCTGTTGTAACTCATGCACAACCTCCTCCGGTAGTCATGGAAATATTTTTCTCCTTTTATTTTACTGCCACAAATCACTTCTTTACCTCGAGTTATGGTTAAATATTTCCTATGTTTTATGGGACAAAAAAGGTTACTACTCGGGCAACACATTGTTAAGGTGAGCGATTCCATCGATCTTGAAGAAATTGACTGAGGATGATGCCAAGACATGCATAATATCAAAAATTTTCTCGGGGAGAGGTTAAGAAATGGTTATGTTCACATAAAAAAATATTCTTTAGCTAATTTAAAACAACTAATTGACTTATTTATGGAAAAATGGGATGAGAAAAAAGAAGCCTCTACAAATTCTAGATGAATACAACGCCTTGAAAAGAAATCCTAATGAGCTCGTGCAAGATTTTACAACCATATTTAATAGTATATATGATTCTATTCCGTGAAAACATTAAAGCCTCCTCATGTCCTTATACTTCTTCATTATTAAAAATGGTTTTACGATCTTGATATGGCCTACCAATTGAGAAAATAAATCCTTCTACCCTTGAAGAAAAGCGGAGGGATACGATGAGTGTTGAAGAAAATATAATTATCAAGAATTAAAAAAATCAAATTATAAAAAGCGGTTACAATAAAGGAGGAGCCATCTACTTCATCTGAGAGTAATATTGTTACATGCAGTCAAGACAATGGCGAATATTATGGACAAGATGACCATCGCGGATAGACAAGCCGAACCCTCAATTAGAAATCCCAATTTCAGCGTCAATAACGGCAGACCTCAATATCTGATTAATAAAATGGAGTATATTGGTCAAGATCAATACAGGTCAAAAGAAAGAATTCACACTCCTTTTTACAAAAATTATACAAAATTTCCACGATGAAGAAGAAGAATTTCGGGAAAATCATATTTTTGAGGAAAATCAACAACGCATTTTCTTGGTCGAAGAAGATGATTTTTCTAAATAACTTTATGTATCATATGATCAACAATATTTTCTATCTAACAATGATATCTTATCGGTATTTATAGAACATTACCAAAGAGGATATCAAAATTCTCTTACCCAGTGCAAAGCGGTATGGTACGATAAATAAAAATGTGCCTATAACTTCAAGTCGAGAAAAGAAGAATTCTCAAGGAGATGCTCATAATAAAGAGATGAATACTTCAAATCGGACAAATGGTAAAGGACCCAATTTTTCACGATCATTGAAAAAGGAAAATGAATCTTCTACCAAAAATCATAATAAATATAAAGAAGTTCAAGACATAGGAAAAATAAAGGAGATTCCAGAGAAAGATCAACCCAAAAAGAAGGACATACCATCTAAAGAGGTAGAAAGTAATTCTTCTTTATTTAGTCTCGAGAATGAAACTTCAAAGCTTAAAGTCTCAATTACATTGGCTGAAATAATCAATAATTACCAATATAAGTTCCGAGGTAGCCAAATTTCTTAAGGTAGACCAAATGTATGATATGGTAAATGTTGGTGATGATCACCCTAGGCTTTTGTTTGGCGCTTCTTGTATATGGTGACTTAGAATATAGTAAGGTCCCTTCTTTTTACCTCAACCTCAAAATTTCCTGATTTATCCTCCATAACGCTATGCTAGACTCTAGGTAATCCTATAATCTCATTCTTAAATCCATAATGGAAAAAACTAGGATTGGATATTACACAAACCCTACCATGACCTTTACTCTTTGATTCGAGAAGGGTTAAATGTCTTGGTCTCATCAAAGATCTAGTGGTGTCCTTAGAGAAAAATTATAGCTAAGAATGTTCTTATGGATTTTGTTTTAGTTTATATCCCTTTAAGATATAGGATGCTTCTCTCCCAGTCATGGGGAGCCAAACCTAGAGGCACTTTGCGGCTAGACTTTTTCCTATGCTACTATATCGGTTTTTTTGGACAACTTAAAAAATTATACCAAGAGAACAAGATGAAGTACATGATTAGTAGAAAATAAAAGCCCAATAATCACACAATAGATGTTGTTAATACATATTTAGAGTCTTTTATCTTATTCAATGATGATTGTTCAACATCCGCGAAGTTTTGATGGAAGAAAATGCATAAAATTTAGAATTTTCCAATTTTGTTAAAAACTTTCCAAGTGCTGAAAAAAAGAAGAGATGCCAATTAGCTTATGCGGACAAGTGCATCGACCAAAAATATAGTTGAAATAGTGAAATAAACATAACCTATTGGTAAAACATACCTTTCTCAAACAATTAGTCAAGATCAATCATCCAGAAATTAGAGCTTCCCAAGGAAGAAAATGGGCTATGGACCATGGATTTAGATGGAGATTTAGGTAAGCAAGGGGCTCAAATTGGAGTGTGGATTCATAGCCCCATGAATCATTCATTTAACCTTCCTCCTAATTTCTTTTAATGTATTCATATAAAAGCGGCATTTGATTGTTCAAATAATGAGGCGAATATGAGGCTTTGGTAAAGCGAGTCTCAAAATTCCTAAGAAATTACGTGCCTAGAAAATTTATGCATATGACGACTCGAATTGGTAATAAATAAATTCAAAGAATACCCGAGGCTAAGCATCCTAGAATGCGATCTTCACTTCAATGTAGTGTTAAACATCCTCAATACTTTTGATTGAATATACTTTTTCATTGATTCCAAGGGAAAAACAATGTCATTGCCCGATTCTCTTGCCACGTCGACCAACATATTCAAAAATTCTAGTGTATCCAAACAAGAAGTATGAAATCAACATCAATCATCACCTATTGTTCTAGAAAATGTTCGATATTTGCAAGTCTTTCGGGATGACAAACAGATTAACAACTTCTTGCGGACGAAAGAGGATTTCGTGAGTTCACAAATGGATGACCGGTTTTATGAAGATGATCAAAAAATGCATGTAGCGGAAAATGAAGGTACTTGTAGTTGAAATAAAACTCCATTGCGGGATTTATTTTACCTTTGAAGGAGATTTTTTATTAGGATTATGTTGCATGGAAACCAACAACGCTACCAGTCGAATTAGGGAGTGGAAGACCTCGATCTTGGAACTCTTAAGAAGCTCAAAACGGTCAAGATATAAAAATATTTGAGCCCATAAATGAAAGTTAAATATGTAGCACTCATATGTCGGTTTGCTGATGTTTTTGCATGGTAATATACCGATATGAAAGTGTATGATAAAAGTATAATTCAGACACACCATTCCTTTAAAACTTTATCGAGAAGCCTTTCCGTTAGAAACTTCAGGAGGATGAATCCAAAGTTGATTCCCTCCATTAAAGAAGTGAAAAAAGTTGTATAATGCGGTATTATAGTTCCTCTATGTTTTTCAAATTGGATGTCAAACTTAGTGCCGATAAGAAAGAAGATGAGTGATATTTTCTTTTGTATAGATTTCCATAAATGCGAGTAAATGATGACTAAAAGACAACTACCCACATCCAAATATGGATCATATCCTGCAAAGGATAGTTGGTTCTTCCATACTTTCATTGTTGGATATCTCATTTTCCAATGAAAAGTATTTCTTTGGTCATTTATCTTGATGACATCACAATTTTTTTTCAAGACGGATTAAGAGAAATTACAACATTTGAAGACACTTTTTATAGAGGTGCAAAAAAATTGGGATATCGTTGAATCCAAGAATATCTTGTTTGCTAGTGCAAGAAGGGAAATTTCTTGGTCACATCATATCTAAAGACAACATCTAGATAGATCCTTTAAGGATTGAGGCAATTAAGAATTTGGAATATCCTAGAAGCAAGAAGAAATTCCAATCATTCAATGGTGAAATCAAATTCTTGAGAAGGTTTATTCCTATCCTTGTTGAGCATTTAAGGGAAATTACCTGATATGTTGAAGAGAGACATTGAGGTGAAATGGTCCGATGAGGCAAAGAAATCATTAAATCAAGTTAATTTTGCATTGTGTCATGATCCTATTTTTTATCATCTTGGATTATACACTTGATTTCATCATTTTCTCCTTTGCTTCGAACATACTTTAGTTGTTGTCCTTATGCAAAATAAAAATCAGAAAATAGAATATCCCATTTCCTTCTTTATTAAAACCATAAGGGACACAACCTTGAAGTGAAATATCATTGAAAAATAGGCCTTGGCACTAGTTAAAGCATTGAATGACTCTGAGTCATGTTATTCATTCTTGTGTTCTTGCATATGTCCCAAACGTTCTTTATCAAAGATGTGCTACACAGAATGATCCCAAAGGTCGGCGTGACTAGTGATGCTCGCTATGCTGGAGTATCAATTAGAAATTAAACCTAAAAAAATGATCAAAGGACAAGGCTTGGCTAAGCTCATGGTAGACTCAAATTTACTTGCCTTGGACATCAATTTTATTGATGCATTATATGAGGAGCAAGAGGTTGATTCATTACCTCGGTGTCTCGAAAATATTTACTTCATCACCATGGTATCTCTGATATTTTTCATGTCTTGCAATGTTTGAGTCCTCCCCTAGTTTTCCCAACACTAAAGTTAGATCTCTCGAAGTTTAAGGATCTTAAATATTTCATTCTTAAAAATGCTTTATATTGGAAAGATCCGGGTGGGGTTTTATTAAAGAAGCTGTTTGGTAGAAAGTGAAGTTAAAAAAGTGATGAATGACTTTCATAAAGGTGATTTTGGTGGTAATATTTTCTGGAAGACTACAACAAAAAAGATATTTTGAGGGTTAGATTTTTATTGGCCGCTTTTTTTCCGATGTTTACAAAATTTTCATGAGTTTTCATGAGTGTCAAAATTTTTACGGAAAGAAATCTCTTACCGCTTCCCTTGAACCCAATTGTAGTTCAAGCACCTTCCCGGCGGTGGGATCTTGATTTCATTGGAGATTGACTCTCCATCATCAGCTCAACATAAGTGGATACTCATTGCTGATTACTTCACAAAGTGGATTGAGGAGCATCCCAGGAAAGCTACAAACACCATCATTATTTAGTTTTTGGAAAATTATTTTTCTATCTTTGGTTGCCCGAGAAAAAATTATCACTGACACTACAACCTACTTTAATTCCAAAAATATGATAAAATTTTGTGATAAATATCACATAAGACTTGGGCATTCCACATCATACTATCCTCAAGGCAACGGGGTTGGCCTAATCATCAAAAAAATCATTGGTGAACATAATAAAGAAACTCTTGTACAAGAGAACAAGAGAAATTGGCACAAAAAGTTAATAAATACTCTATGGGTGGAAAAGAGTTAGCAAAAATATATCTATCAACATGTCACCCTTTACAACTAGTTTATGGTGTGTACACATTGTTTCCCATTTCCTTAGCGATGTCGGTGATGAAAATTCTGCAAGAAATCGACGAGTGAGATGAACGGCATCCAATGAAGAATAAGTCAAATGATTCATTTACAATAGTCAAGAAGTTTTCAATCAAACTTCAAAGCTTCGAGAGAATATCAAGAAGATCTATGACAAGAAAACCAAAGATGATGATTTCAAATTAGGATATGTTGCTCTTCGATGGGATGCCCGAAATTAAGAGAAATGAAAACATGTTAAGTTTGATAACCTATGGAAAGGTCTTTACAAGAGTTTAGAATTTAGGGGAAATAAGTCATTTTTGTTAGAAGATATTGATGGGCGAGGAAGTTCTAGGAGGACTAGTGAATGGTAGGTTCCTCAAACACTATCTCACTCGATCTTGAAGAAAAAGGTTCACTTTCATTGTAAATAACATTTTATTTGTTGTCGGAGAATAAGGAATTTGTCATAGAAGTTTGAAGACCGAGGAGAAGGCCATGAGGCTTATATGATCAGTTGTTGTTTTCCTTTTTAAAGTTAAAAAAGTCAAGTTAGATTTCAAGTCAAAGTCACTTTCTGTTTTAGTTAGTCATTTCGGTTAGTCAAGCTATTTTAGTTTCAGTTTTATTTTTACTCCATTTCCCAATGGATGAGGCTTCCTAGTCTATGGTATTATTGAGACCTCCTAAAGTAGCTACCATCGATCTAGAGACAATATTTGTGTCTAAATGTTTTAGTGATCAAATTCACTCTTTTAGCTTTATTTGGTAGAAGTCCTTGGTCAAATTTATACTTTCAAATGAATTCTCAAATATATTTTTTTCACTAGATGTTGTCTAGGTGAGATGTTTCTCCCCTCCACCCACTCCCATGATCATCATAAATTTCAAGTTCATGTCATAATTTAAGTATCTAGGGTCATAGATCGGTTAACATACCATCATGCTAGGTCATGGTCTAGGGCTACTTTTTGTTTTGTCATCATAATGTCAATCATGTAATAAAGACAAATAAGAGTCATTTTCATTATTCAAGTCACCTTAATTGGGAGTTATAAAATATAGTAAATAAAACAAAAGGCAACTTCGTCCTTTTTGAAAAGAAGTATGCTACATTGTCAAAGTCTTTCAAAAGGTATTTTTTCCCAAAGTGCATGTGATGTCACTAAAGCCAAAAGTAAAGTTTGTGAGTTTTTAAAGGGAAATGAAGCTTCTCTTGAGTTCATTTCATCCTTTGGTTTTCAAGAGCTCCTCTCTTATGCTCCATGACTATCTAAATCCATCCGGAGATTGAATTCCACCATAAAAAATTATCCCGATTCTCGCACACTACATTTGCTGTCCTTGGTACGTTTCTAGGGTAGCCACGTATGTTTCTGCGTAATGTGTTACATTTTTGGTATTCAAGGTCAAAGAATCCATCAAAAGGGTCAACTCGGCATTTCGGAAGTTTCATATTATTCCAAGCCGGTAAGTAAACATTCCTCCCCTCAAGTTTCTTTAGAAAAAGGCGATTCCCTCTTCTAGGTTCTTCACTACATTTTTGGATTTAATTGATGTTTGGCTTGTTTAAAAAAGAAAAACCCTCAGTTTCATCACCTAAACACCTTCACATATAACTCATACACCTTACCAAATCATTCCTTATCATTCATATCTCTCATTTATCCCATTTTTCACTCAAACCCCTCCTGCTCACTACGTTTTTTGAAGAGATACTACATCAAATTTGTGTTTAGGCCATTTTTTCCCTCTTTCCATTACCCATTTTGAAAAAAAATACGAGCTACCTTTGTGTTGCTAAAATACCACGCTATCTCCTGAAATTTTAAGGATTTTCCCTAACTCCAATCCCTCTCATCTTTGTCCCTAAACTCACTTCATCATTCTCCCCTGTTTTCCTAAGTTTCACTCTTCCTTTCCTTCACATCAAGCTAGGAGTTTATTTTTCTTAAAAAACATTATGGAAGGAGAGAAGAGAAAGTACAAAAAAGGAGGTCATCATTCCAGATTTGAGCCATCCAATACCTTGAGAGATCAATGTTTCTTCCTATACCTAGAAATCCTTTGTAGACACTCTGGTTGTTTAGGGTTTTATTAAATAATTCCAAAGAGGTAGGTTGTCATCCTCAATTGACAAGCCCTTTTGCCACCGGTTTTAGGATATATAACGCTAAGCAAGGGGTTTGAATTCTCTATATCAACAAATTCCATAGCCTCGGCAACAGTATCCCAAACCATGGAGAAATCTGGTTCAAAGGGATGGATTTGGACGTTGATAACTATAAAATTTTCTTAAAGCCACACTACAAAGATGCTCCCTAAACACATCTTTCCCTTTAGACATTTAATTGACATGTATGCTCCTTTAATGAAGCTGCTCATAAAAAAAAATTTACCTATGAAGGAGGTTATCAATATTATACCGAAAGTTCACATAAGGGCTGTTGATGCATTTCACTTTGCCACCAAGCCATCGAACTTACCTCATTATCTATTCATAATTCTAGTCAAAATGACTAAAAAAGTACAAAGTAAGGGCAACGATCACCAAGCTAGTTTGTTTCACCACGGTTTGTTCAAGGTTATAGTCTTGGATCAGATCTCACAAATCAATATGTCATGGGAAAAACTCATGAAATCAATTGCTTCTATTCCCACCACTAGTCCACTTGTCATTCAAAGCATACCATCGGCATCATCAAAGCCACAGGAGATTGGCTTGACAAATAGAGGTTCCAAAGACACCAAGGGCTAAAGTAACTCAAAATTATGAGAAGGGTAAAAGTTTGGTATTTTCTCCTAAGATCACTAAAGGTGTGCTTTCACTGAACCTCAGCGAGCAAGTATTAGGGGAAACTATGGAGGAGCCACCTATACATGAGAGTGAGTCACCCTTGCAACAACATGAAGAGGAAAAAGCACCTTCGAGGTTGAAATGGAAAATCTAGCGAGAGAAAGGTGGAAATCAAGTCGCTAAAGAGATAATCGAGGAAAAATAAGTAGAGATAAGAGAGCTTAAGGACAATCTCTCAAGGTCAAATTTCATGATAACATTCCTACAACAAGAAAACATGCAACTAAAAGGTGAAACAATTGCTCCTAATAAAACCTAAGGAAAATCATGAGGCGAGAGAAAGATAAGGGAAAGAAGTGATATATGTTGATCTACTTGAAGACAAAGAGGCTTAGATAAATCCAAGGAGGCCAAAAAACTAGAGGATTAACCAAGAAAAAATAACAAGAATCTGCGTTATCCCCTTTGCCTTAGGTAAATAGGATTTTGATGTTTGATTGCTGCAGAAATTGAACAAGATAAAGAGTTTTAGTTTGAAAAGGTAAATGAGCATCTAGATAAAATTTGTGAAGAAGTCGTATAGAAACAAAAAACCTCCCAGAGGAACATGGAAAGACACTACTTCACCGAGTGAACCCTGATTTCCAAAATGAGGGCTAAGAATTTGAAGAAGATTAAAGAAACCCTAATCAAGCTAAAGAAGAAGGAAAACTTGGATTTGATGGCTGAAGCATCTCTAGTTGTCTAGATCATCGTTCAAGGATGCTAAGGATCGGATTTTAGCAAGTTTTGAGATTTTTGATTTTTTTGGATTTTTTCGGAAATTTTGGCAATTTCGGTTGTACTGAAGCATAGCATGACTACACTATGCTCTTTCTCAAAGGATCCAATGGAGGTCAGCCTTGCATGGATGGATGAATTTTGATGTGTACATCCCGGATATGTCTTTGGTTTTTCATGAAAGTTCCTAATTTTGGAGGAAAACTCATAAAACACCCCAAATTTCATGTTTCTACCATTGTTTTTCAACCCATGCTACACTTCTAGACTAACCTTGGGGAAAGGAATTTTTTGAGTGTCTCGGTGGTATTTTCCAAGTTTGAAGGTTCGGTTGGCTATATGAAATCCGGTGCTACCTCATCAAACTCCCGGATCAACGAAAATATGCATAAAATTCACCTTAGAATCCCCTCCAAGTGCACGCTACGCTTTTGTCAAAGCACGTTACATTTTTTCCGGGCACACTACGTTTACGTGCAGAAGGCTTTCTAGATAGGGTGTCGGTAAAAAAAGTTCAAATATTCGAGGTAACATATGTATCATGAGATGTTTCATGGTTAATGAAGTCTATCTATGTCCTCATTTTTTGAGGGATCTTGTAATTAATCAAGGAGACAAAGACTCCTACTTGTTAGCTAAAATAGGGGGAGATTGTTTCTAACTTCCCTAAAAAACTAGGAAATGGCTCATTAGGTGCATTAATTAGTTGTTTTTAGATTAGGGTTTCGACCCATTGAGGCAAAATCTTGTCTATTTTTCTATATGTACTCAAAACGCAAGTCATTTTAGAGGTTGGATAGTTGATAATTATAGTGTGGAGCTTACATACATATTTTTACGAGTGATATCAAAGATATGTTACAACAATAATTTTGGGAATCTATTGGTATGCTTATTGGCATTTTTATTCTCGGTTTTACCATAAAATTGAATTTTTATGTTTCCTTGCAATCACATATATGATCTCATATGATGATCTTATGAGCCTTTAAGAAGAATTCTTACTCGTTTTCTCTACTTAATGAGATTTTCATGTATTTGTTCTATTTATTATGATGAATGAAATCATAGTAATATGCTCATTCTCATTCTTCCTTTCTCAAACCCTATACCACAATGAAAATCTAATATGTTTCTAAGCATACCTTCCTGGCCTCATTTTTCATCTCTGTGACTGGTCATTTGAAACTTGACCTTGAAACCTTGACCTAGTTCCTAGGTACAGACACTTCCTATCTAGAAAATTACCACAATCAAAATTTCTTAGCTTATATCAAGCCAAAGATCTTTTCCTTTCCGAGTAACTTCATTGACTATGAAATTGATACTGAGAGATCCATCTTTGGTTTGGTAGGGCTAGCTATCAAATCTAAAGATTGGTTTGAGGTTACCCCCTTCGATCTCCTTTCTCGGCCTTGGGAAATAGAGGGAGTGATAACATAACCCATAGGCCAATAATTTGGGAAGAACTCATGTGAAGAGAGATGAAGTAACCATTATGAAGTGCATTTCCTACATACGGAAAGATGCATCTAGCACACTACTGAAATCCTCTGAACCAACCAATAATGAAAGTTGACACAAAGGCTAGGATTCCACCAATAGGGTCAAATGGAAACCAATGTACTTGCATGAATCCCGATGCGTGATAATGTAAGATTATGTCGAACACAAGGGAAACCACTCAACCAAAGACTCACAATGTTGGGAAATGATGATCATAAGGTCACATATCAATTATGTAAATAGGGCCGGTGCAACTGCGGGCCTACTCTTAGATAAAATTTTCGAAGTCGAGTAAGAGAAAATCCACAAGTAGGAATTCAATGGGGACCTTCTTAACCATCATGAGTGAAGGACCATCTCTACGATGTGATACGCGAGAATAACTTGACGGATCAGGTATGACCGATAGAAATGAGTCAAGAGAGATCGTAGAAGGATCTGAAAATAGGTTTACTTCCCTTGAGCAAATTCATGAATTGATGTGATTTTATGGCCACATAAGATATCTTTGTACAATTTTGCAATGCGGGGAAGAATTTAAAAAATCTCCATATGATTGGAAGAGATAACCAATCGAGAGGAGGATTGACTCAAGAACAAGTTTATGGCTTTTGTAAAGTCAAACTAAGCTCCATCTACGATGGAGGAAAGACTCGTTTTAAGTGATTTTTTTCAATAGAAATACAACTGGCTCTTGCTACCATCAAATGATGAATAAAATGTCCCATTCCCTCTCTTTTTTTTGAAATATTTGATTTTTTGTATTTTTTTATATTTAAAGCCTAAAAAAAATAATAAAATGATGCCTCTAGTATAATGTATAAAACGAGTTTCAAGGGAAAGTGCACTAGTTCTTGGAATTTGGAAAAATCCTATGCTCAATGCAAGATGGAGAATGCTGGTCATCGACACTCGGGGGGATGTTATCTCCATGGAAAAGGGTGTCAAGTCACAAAGGCTAATAGTGCATGGTTTGAACTTGCAAAAAATTCATCGTCAAAAGTAGCTTATGAATGAGTCCAAATGAAGTTGACTTAAGGCCAAAAGTGACACAAGTAGTCAATATGAAATGCAATAGTACAACTCAACACACGAGCTGACCTCTAGGGTATAAAGCCAAAAAAAATAGCGAATAAGAATAAGAATGAGGCTTCAACGCAAAGTCATGGTTGGACTAAATAGGACTCTCGAGCCTACATAATACTTGTAGCATGGGAAACATATGCTAGCGAGGATATAACTAATAATCTCATGGAAGGAAAGGCTCTACCACTATGTTACCATTTTACAAAACATTGAGTGAGAGGGTTAAAAATTGCAACATAATGGGGTCGACCCTATGGCTAAATATCACAATATGAGGTTAAGATGCATAACGCAATGGAAAAAATGAAATTTCTTAACCTATATGCCGATTTTGAATATGATACTTTCCATGATAGGTCGGTGATCGTGGAGTCGAAGCGGCGAAAAAAATATCATAAAGTAATCATCACCCTAAAAATAACCTTTCCCAACACTTCAAGAAAAGGTCAAAATTCCATAAAATAAAATAATAAAGTTTAAAAAAATGAACTTTAGGAAAGTAGGTTTTAAATTTTTTCTATAAAAATATTTTTTGAACTCACCCCATTTCATGTTTACCATCCTAGTGTTGAGAAGAGTGATCTTGGAGAAAATTTGGGAAAACCGATCCAATCAAATACGCTAACGAATCTAGCACACATAAACTCTTATTAATTCATAACCTTAATCTTGTCCATTTTATTAAAAAAATTAGTTGAATAAATCGAATTTGTTGAGATATTTTTTTATTTCAAAAAATCGTTCACGCGTGCAAGTGGGTTGGGATTTGAAATCCGTGTACGTAAATCCCTATACATGATTTTACTAAGAAAAATTCATGTGTGTATGTGATTGTCTCTTACAAAAGCCACATACATGCGAGGAGTAAAGTTGGAAAACCAAATTTCTAAAAGATGAAATCCCCTCAATTTTTTTAGGATGTCGATCATTTGGAGGGAGAGAGAGCATACCGATGTTGATAATTAGGTATTAAATGAACAAGATAAATTGGATGGATTGAAAAATTGTGGATTTCTTAAATTTTTCATGATGCCCAACATGAGAACTCAAACTCGATTATTTGAAATTTTTATTCATTTACGGGACCTAGAGCGGGAGAATAATTCATAATAGATCATATGCCTTTATAGATCGAAGTAAAAGATATCTACTTCATAATAGGAATTTCCCGAGAGGGGATAATTAGTAGATCCGAAAGGGAAGGCTCGTGGAGGCCTCAATATTGTTGATTATATTGATGTGTATTGCACACCAAATACTAGAAAATTCGGATCACAAGTCCCTGATAAAATAAATCACAAGCCTTCCAATAAAGATAATCCTTTTCACTATTGCCAATATAGTAGGTTCCACTTCATTACATTAGGTCGCATAGCCATATATGTTTTTGGCGAGTATAATTCCTAAAACCGGTGGTCTATGGTTGGTGCACAACAATCCTATCGAGTATGAAAAAAACAATTGACATCAATGAGACAATGGAAGACAAAGAACTTCAACTATGGCACCATCCTCTCGCTCATTGCGGGTTCTAGAGCTATGAACAATAGTAGCTACTACCATAAATATTCCTAGAGAACCCAGGATGGAAAAATGGGAATATCTAATAAAGTGAATTAGTGGAGGTGAATTCACTCAAAGCGACCTCTGACGACGAGTTCTTCCCCTTTGGTGGGAGCAAAAATTCATAGCCATAAAGGATTTCCCTTATGCGGGATTGGAATTTTGAGTAGACCCGGAGCTAGTACTTCAAGTGGGAGGTTTGGATGGGGTAGCATTGGTAAGTTTTTTGGTTTTTAAGATATTTTAGTTTTTGTGATTTTGAATATAATATCAACAAAATCAAAGTCTTTTTCAGTGAAAAAAAATTACTACAACATTAAATGATCATGATATAGATATTGGATTAGTGAGACTTGAGGGTCTCATCGAGGCATATGCATCGCAATAGAGATGCAAAGAGATCATCATTTCATTACGAGAGAGTCCTCCATATTGTTCAATGGAACATGGAGAGGTTGACTCACTAGGTTCTACTGGAAACGGTAGAGGATCTCCCTAAGGATATACAAAGACGAGTGGTTGGATTACCACAAGAGTTGATGCGACTATTCCGATGAGTGGTGAATTCCATAATATTCTTCTTGGATTCTCATCCCAGAGCGGGGCCTCGAAAATTAGATTTTAGATTACTAATTTTATTTTCTATATGGACATGATTGAGCTTAAGGCCTAATTTTGTAGGAAATTTTTTTCCACATTTTTGTAATATTTTGACATACTATTTCTATCTATATACAATGATTTCGTGATGATTCAATCATATATACAAATTATTTTTTTGATATTTTGATTTAATATGATGAATGATTAATATGCCAATCCAATGCTTGATTAGCTATAGAATTAACAAATGCATTATGTGATCATGGAATGTGAGTGAAAGTAATAAAAGTCAATGATATTTGCAATAATATCACTCTCAAAAATTGACGATGTAATAAAGGACCCCTCACACTATAAAAATTATTTAATTGAGACATAATCGGTTGTGAATCCAAATAACCCATTAATGATTCAATACCATAAGATATTGCTTGAGATAGTAAATTAATAATGACATTGTACTCAACCATATTATTAGAAGCATGAGTGATATATATGCCTCTTGTGACCAACAACTCACCGAGATGGATAATATATTACCCAAGTGGAAAAAAGCCAAATTTCGAGTATGTACTGCTAGTGCCATTTGTGAATCCTAAATACATTGAATCATCCATTAAACTTTACAAAGCGGATCAAAAATATCATCATCTCACGACACCTATAGATAGGAACTAAAACTATGTACAATATTTACAAAACAGGGATCAAATGCTAGGAAAGATACTAGGCAGAATACTTCTTAATATAGAGCCCATTTCTAGGCCCCGACAACAAATTTCCTTTAAAATCGACCGGTTTGTAAGCACCCTTCTTCAAGGCCCTTTTAACAATGAAAGGACCGCACCACATAGGTTTGAATTTTATTGCCCCCAAGGTGTCTTTATCTTGGTCATAGAACAAGACAAGGTCACCTTCGGGAGAAAACCCTAAATCATACTAAGCTTTGAATATTTTCTTATGGGCCTCATTCATTGTGGCAACATCTCGACATTTATCATCAAGATGTTCTAAAATAATAAGGCACTCTTCAAGACTTGAGGTGTTTGTAAGAATCTAGTACTCAACTTAAGAGATGGAATCTCACATTCTATAGGGAATATTTATTCCAAACCATAAACCAACTAAAAATGAGTGAAACTTGTAGCAACCTTAACATACATTCGGTATGCCTAAAGGGCATGATATAACATAATGTGCCGGTTGTACTTCAATTGATTAATTTTCCTTTGCACGATAGTCTTAAGGGATTTTTTTATGGATTTATCCTATCCATTAGCTTGAGGATAGTAAGGAGACACATTCTCCTTCCAAAATCAAAACTTCAAAGCCAACTTAGACATCATCTTATTCGCAAGGTGACTACGATGATCAATGATATTCTCTTTAGGAATAATGAAGTGAGAACCGATTTGATTGAACAAGAAAAGAGTTGTTGTATCACCATCATTATTAAAAGTAGGCATAGCTTCGACCTATTTGGTGAATTATTCTACTGCTACGATAATGTACTTGTGACCCTTAGCCAAAACCGGGGTTACAAGTAGTAAAATCAATACCCCACTTAGTAAATGGATGACAATGATGACAGGGAAAAAGTGAAGCTAGATGAAAACACATTTTTAGAGTATAAATTTGACAAGGATGGAATTTTTTAATCGCTTCAATACAATATTTAAATATCGTGGGCCAAAAAATAACCTACACAAAATGTTTTTTTGTTTATAGTAAGCAGATAGATGACCTCAACAAGCTCAGCTGACAGCAGTCATTCCAAAGTAACTTAGATTCTTCTAAGGTTAAACAACATCTAAGGACATAATCAACCCTACGATGATACAAAGTATCACCAATGATGAGATAATTCTTAGCCGGATGAGCGTAATTTTCAATGTTCATCCTTGGAAAAAGACTAATGAGACTTCAAATTTTGGAGATATAAATCGATGTATCCATACCAAGGATCTTGTGAGGAGGTTGGAAAATTAAGCTCATATGGAAATGATTCTTCATAAGTAACATCTCCTTCACAAGGAACTTACAAAATTAATTTTTTGAATACCAAATATTTCTTTGAATTAGTTGACATAACCACGAGATCAACCTCTTGCAAAATGAAAATCCATTTATTGTATTCCCCCCCCAATCACTCACCCTACGAGAGAAAATTGACATCGACCCCGGTAGAAATGTTTTTTCTAAGGAAAATATAATGATAGAGTCGTTGAAGAACATGAGCTGTTGCTAAAGCCAATTTCTAAATATGAGAATACAAAATTTTAGGACCTAATAAGCCACAATTTAGATAATAAATCACATTCTCCGTAAGGGCATTATCTTCCTAAACCATAACCATACCAATATTTGATTATGCTATTGTGAGATACAAAAGAAAATATCTGCTATAATCAAGTGGACTTAGGAGAGGAGGTAAGTTCAATTCATTTTTCAAAGCATCGAAAAAGGTGTTGAGAAAAAGTCATCTGAAACAAATGGAACTCCTTTATTAAGTAAACACATAAATCCTTTTATGGTCTCAACATAGTTTACAATAAATCTTGTTAAAAATTTGGCATTTCCTTGGAGGCTTTGAATTTGTTGGATGTTCGACGGGGAAGGAAATTAAAGTATTGCCTCAACCTTGAAAGGATTAACATAAATCCCTTCATTAGAAATGATGAATCCCAATAATTGACCGGATGTAACCGTGAAAATACACTTATTAGGGTTCAACCGATTTTATAATAACAACATCTCTCAAAAATTAAACGAAGGTGTTTTGGATGTTGCATTCACTTGCAAGAGAGAGCAACTAAATCATCCAAATAAGCTTCAATTGTATGCTTGATTTCACGAAAGAGTATTAAATAGCCCGTTAAAAGGTAGCCCCAACATTTTTTAAGGCTGAAAGGCATTTTTCTATATGCAAATGTACCCCGGGGGAAAATAAATGTTGTCTTATGTTGATATTTAGGACGAATTGTTATTTGATTGTATCCATAAAATCCATCCATAAAGGAAAATATTTTGTTTGTAGCACACTCATCAATAATATGATCTATAAGCCCATGTGGTGTAGAGCAGTTGGTGATGGGGTGAGTTGTTATGGCACTCCGTATGCAAGGTCAACGGTTCGAAACCCGTGGGTTTAGGATTAGTCTAAACTACCAAAAAAAAATTATATGATCTATGAATGGAGTCGGTAAATTGCCTTTAGGACAAGCTTTATTCAAATCCCTAAAATCGATGCATAAGAGGATGGTTCCTTGCTTTTTGTCAACATGGAATGAATTTGAAACCCATTTAGTTAAAGAAACAGAGCGAGATGAGACTCGCCTTAAGAATCTTATTTACTTGACCTTGATTCTCGCAACTTTCCTAGGGTTAACCGGTCGAAGCTTTTGCCATAGAATATTTTCATTTTCCTAAGTATTGATCTCATGTTGAACTATGGTAGGATAAATCCCAAGAATTTCCTTATAAGACCCAACAAATACATATCGAAACTATTTAAAGAGATTAGTGTAAATTTTTATTTCTTTAGGGGAACACTTAGCTCCAATGAAGAAATTCTATATAACATTGGGCTTCTTAGAATTGTTCATTGAAATGGTTTCTAAAATATTAGCCATGTTACCTTCAGCAAAAATATGTGATGGAGCCAAAGGGTTTAAAATTTTATGAACACTTCCACTAGAGGAGGGACTAGAAAATTTGATTCAACTTCCCATAAGTCGGGGAGAAATTAGGACCAATGTTGTAAATAATTCCATGGTCTTTCTACACCGGTAATTGCTTCTAAAATTACCTATTTGGATGGTAAAAAAATATCAATGCAATCCATAGCCAAATTAGAATCAATTGTTCTCACTAGCACCACATCTATTTTTTACGTAATCGGAGGCCTTGGTCCATATTGAGATCTTCTTTTGAGAGGTTTTCTGTTTTACTATTACTTTGCACTAAATATGATTGCAAGTGAAAAAGTAGAAGATGTCAATAATTCACATGATTTCCTTTAGAATAGGCATGAGAATAATATTCCTTCAAGCTTGAGTTTTATTTAGCCGAGTTAATAGTGATCGGGGGAGTCCTCAAAAAACTCTGAATATGGGTGCATCCCTTCTCTAAAGAAAACACGAATAAATTTTTGTAGAGCTAAGAGTTATGTTGGAGTTCCCATGTTTTGGCACGGATTGGCAAGACCAAAAGATGAGACAACATCGAGAACCACTTTGGGATCCTAGGATCTAGCCCTCCTCGATTCGGGAGAGGGATCTATCCAAATAGAGCAAAGAATGATATATATATTTGAAGCTCAAAATGAGATATTAGGCTAGGTATGGAGCACAAAGGGGGTTTTAACATGATTTGGTTGGTTGGTTGCTAGGTTGGTCATGAGATCATAGACTAAGAAGGTAATGGAAGGGAAGGAGCAAAGCAGTAGGACATTTTGGTAAAAGAGGATAGGTCAAGAAAGTGCCATCCATTAGGCTATGGAGTCATGAAAGGGAATTACTTGCAAACCACTAGCCAAGGCTTTCAGAGGGAAATTCATATATACTAAAGGATCTTTTAGATACATGGTTGGATGGAACATTAAGGATTGAAAGTGAGAGAAGGAAAGCAACCTAGTTTCTGTCTATAGATCAGGTTAGAGGTCATTTAACTCCAGACCTGCTTGGACATACTCATAGGAAACTCTCAATGGGGGAACAAAGGGGCAGCTTATAGATCAGACCAGAGGTCATTTAACTCCATGTCTACTTTAGCATGCTCCAAGGGAAAATGGAGATAAGTTTAACAAAGCCAGGGTTTATAGATCAGAGAAGGACTTTGAACCTTCAATGCTTTGACACCAGCAAGAGATCTTAGAAAGGCCAGCTGGTCGCACAAGGATCCTAATGGACAGGGCTAACTCTAATCCCTAGTATCCCAAATCTTCCATCTTAAACCCAACAAGAACAACTAAAGACAGATTTCATTAATTCATACACTGGTTAAATTAGTTTGAAATCAATCCTCAGATAACACATACAGCAAAAAACATTGAAGGCAAGGAGATCAGAGACATAGGGTACCTAAAAAGGGTAAATCCTATCCCAGATTTCTGATGCGAGCCAGAGGAAATGAACAACATGAAAAATGTAATAAACAATCTGATAAGAAAACATCACCCGTAGTAATAGACCAGGATCCAAAGAAATTTTCTTGATTAATTGATGCAAAACCAGTCACATACACTGAGCTCAATGGCTATTACAGTCCAGACTTTCTCCTCCCAGCCTACTACATTACAAACTACTCTGCTATTCCCTCCCAAGACTGTTCTAACAGTCAAAGTGAATCCCTCTAACAACAACAGAAACAACCCTACAACAACCCTTTACAATATGTTCTCGGGGATTCTTATAGGAGAAGAGAATAACAGCAGTAGATTATATTCATTAAATGGATCTCATTAACACAGAGTGGGGAAAGGGTTTGTGCCCACTCTGCTTAATAGCTCTGCATGTACTCTGTAGATTGTTTCGAAACCTCTGTCAGGTCGATATTCGACCTCTGATGTTTTTTTGGAGTCCTTTCTGGCTGCAAGGCCCTCTGTTCTATCTTCTGAAGAAAGTAAGGTGACTGAAAGGTCTTCAGGTCTCCATGCTTCCATAACTATGGTCCTGACAGTCTTTAAGAAGTTTCTGTCAAAGTAATTAACTGTTTCTGGGCTCGAGGGGGCATGGAGACCGTTGTAGGAAGGTGTGTCTCTGGAGAAGATGCGTTATGTTGTTATGTAGCACTGATATGACTTGCTGGTGCACTCTTTGGTCTTCGAATTGGCACTCTACCTTCAAATCATTGGATTAAGGCTCAAAATCTTCAATGACAGGCCCTAAACACTCTGTTCTCCCACTAATACTCTTAGCCGCTCCATGATTTCCTCTGTCAGTGAAAACTGCGCTTTAATGGCTCTGCGGAGGTTTTACAGAGTTTAAACCTGTTCCTTTAATGGCAGTCATGTCATAACACCTTCCCAGGCTTTCTTCGTAAATTTCAATCTTTGTGCATGATATTCCTTACGTTCTCTGTCACTGTGACAGAGACTGTGAATCATGGTGGTTTTCGCCGCCCGTAACCCTGCAAAAGACGCAAACACGTTAAGAAAACTATGCATGGGGAGGGTGGATGCAGCGGGGACGATGAGAATGGACGTGCAGATTGGTGAAATGGCGGAATAGTGCAGGATTATAGTGGAAAATTCAGTGAATAGTGGAAAATGTTCATGGCGAAAGTTGGCGGAATGCGGAAATTTGACACTTTGTCCTTTGAATGGAATATATACGGGAGCCGACGAAAATGCGAAAAAAACACGTGGAATGGTGATGTGGCAAGACCCAGTCGATGGTGGGGCGTGCGTTAAATCTGGACCATTCGATCTCAAGAGGAGATCGACGGCCGAGGACACGACAGAGGGCGACAGATGGTGGGCCAGGGATGTATTTTCCTTTGATTATCCCTCGCGCAACTTTGTGGTGCGACTACCGTCGGATGGCCTGCCCCAGATCGAACGGTGTACAACAATATCGCACCGGATCTGTGGACGAACGTTAATGTGGGATCTTGGGCGGTTTATGAATAGTGCACAGAGCCACGCGTCATGCGATGAGTGGAATCGCTCCAAAATGAAAAATACTGCCCGTCTCTCAAAGGCGGTGCGATGGAAACCAACGGATTTTGAACAGGGCGCGTTTGCGGGGACCACTGGTCGGGTGAAATACGGAACGTTGATCAGCGGGTTAAATGGACGGTTGTGATGCGATCAGGCGATGAAAGGGGTGGCGACCATGGGTGCAATGGGATTGCGAAGACTGTCGGATCTGTGTAGATCGATGACGGACCTTGCCCCCGATACACATTTGCGATGAGCACCTTTCGGGTTAGCGTCAAGTTCTAGCGCCCAGGTCACGTGGGAAACAGTTTTAGGGGGCTGGCCGAAGGGGGCTAGGCCTGTCCTAAGGTGGGAAATGGGTTTTTTTGGCTCGTTTTCAATGAAAATTAGGACAAAAGGGAAAACGATAGAGGGATAAAGGAGTTATTTGGTCGAACAAGGGGTATGTGTAGGATTTAAAGGGGATTTTGGGAGGATTTAGAAGGTAAAAAGGGGAAATTTAACAAAGGGGAAAAAGGGTTGGAAAGGGACATTTTGCAAGGATACAAGGGATAAATGTAGGCTTTTTGGAGCACAATTTTTTGCAATCATAGAGGCTTTATAATGGGCATCAGCAAAGGGGATTTTATCAAAGGAAAAAAGGCACAAGGGGGCTTCAAGGATGATGTGTTTTCAGAGGAAATGCATTCCTTGAAGGCTCAAAAACATTTTAGCCCCCTGTTTGCTTGTCAAAAATTTATAGGGGGATAACAGTGGCTCCACATGGGGATGGCTTCTTCTTGAAGGAGTCAAGAATTTAGAAAATGATCTTTGGAGTAGGCCAGATGCCTGCTGCTTGAGCCACCTTTCTTCTTTGATTTTCAGCTGCCACAAACCATGAAGACATCATATGAGCAGAAAAATTCTCCCAAACAACTACCTACCCACACTATAGTCCTAACATTTATCTTTTGGGTGCATTTGGACTTCCCTTTACATCATCAATTTTTACAAGCAGTAAAATAAAACCTATTCTGCTTCTACCCTTATTACTCCATGAGACCAGATTAAACTGTTGGCCTCACAGTTTCTCTACCTAAACTACTATCTGCTAGGATTAAATTGTCTAGCAGATTTCTTCTCTACATTCTAAGACAGAAATTGAAAAACAGTCAAGCCAGGACTAGATTTTCTGGCTTGCTGTACTTTGCAGAAATTAAAAACAACTAACTACATGCTCACAGCTGAGCTTTATTGAGCTTTTCCTACCTACCCTACTCTAACTGGACTATTTACAAGTCTAGCTTACAAACATTGTCTTCCAATGCAACCAGTACATCAAGTGATCCCATGGCTGGTCTTTCTTGCTCAACTCTTTGAGCATGCTAGAAAGGCAGGGCTGCTCCCACTCTTTCTGTTCCACAATAGCAGCTACAAAAAAATTTCTTTCTGTCCGCAACATGCTGCTCAACAAGACCTTTGATCCTTCTTCAAATGTTTGCAGGAATTGAACACAAGGATCATGAAATGATACCTGGTTATGAATATCTGGCAGGCAAGCTTCAACCAGGATTTCCTCTTCTTCCACTGGATCAAGAACAAGACTCTCTCGAGAAAGAGAATCTCCCTCAACTTCTTCATTTTCTAAACCAGAGGACTCATCATATATGGCAGTGCTATCCTCTTGGAGCTCCGGGATGTTCCGATCAGGTGGGTCAAGCTCTGTGAAGAGATCCATGTATTCTTGAGCAGGGGTACGTTCCTTTGCTTCCTCTTCTTCAAAAAAAAACTCCTTGCTTTCAAACTGCTCAAATATCTCTTCCTTGTTCTCCTCTTCATATTTTGAGATGAAAGGTTGCTGACCTCGAATCATGTGAAAACCATTACTGATGAGTTGTAATGGAGTGAAGCAAAGATCTAGAGATCCTTCACCCTCTTCTGCACTCTTAAAACTTTCTTCATCAATATCATAAATAGCCTGCATTGGCTCATTACTCTCTGGAAGTAAAGGGAACTGATTCTCCTCCCATATATCTACTAATGATGACCCTGCAAGATCATCTTCTGTTTGGAGAACATCATTATCAGATAGATCAAAAATAGGAAAATCATGAATATAAGTAATTCTTCCAATCGGACATACTGGATTATCAGCAGATTTTTCTTCACTCTGATTCACATGTGAGCTTTCCAACTCTATACAACAAAGCTCATTAGATGAATGGACAATAATGTCTGATCTATAAAAAAATTCAGAGGCTAGATATCCATTGATGATCTGATCTATTTCTTCTTCTGTTAAAGGGGAAGATGGTCTTGTGTTCCTTTGTGCAGAAGTGCAACAACTCTCTATTTCCTCTGAAGACTAGATTTGAGGCAGAATTTCATTTGAAGCCTCAACTGCAAGGGATGATGGATCAACATCTAAGTTTTTAGGAATATCTTGAGGAATGTTTACGGTCTCTTGACTTTTTTCTTCCTCAGCTGATTCATCCATGTTCTTGTGATAGCTAGGGTGCATATGAAATTCTTGAATGGCTGTTAACAGATCTTCAGGATGCATATTAACCAAATCCTCATCGATATCTAACAGGTACTGTATGATATTCTGAGATTGATCACAACAATCCCATGATAAGGATGGAGAGTTTCCTTTATAGTTCTTGTAAAATACTTGGTGCATGTCCCTTAAAGAAAACAAACTCTGAGGTTCTAACCATTCATACCAAACCCTAGCTTTTCCTTCTAATGTTGCCATGAACATTTTCATTAGGCAGTCTTCATGCCATTCAACTTTAAATTTCCACACATGTATATGAAACTTGATGAGATGTAGCAAGGGGTCATCAGCGTTTTCACCCTGAAAGGTAGGCAGGTTTTTTAACCAGTCCACCATGTGGGAATCCAGGGATATGCTCCCTACTCATTGGGGCATATCTTCTCTGTATGTGTGGAAGCATATTTGTAAATCAAAAAGAGGTCATTGTATCTTCTCAACCAGTTCAGAGTCTTCTTACTAGTGGAGTCATTTGGTCCTTTACGAGTTATGGGGTGTGGAGTCGCCAAGTGGATGAATATGAATGTTTGAAGCAGGATGTTGTCCACCATCAGCAATTGAATGCCAATCTAACTAGATATTCTAGGTCTTTTGAGTGCCTAAGAGTATGTAAGATAAATGCACTCAATTCCCTAGCGGAGTTGCCATTATGTTGGGGTTCCCATGTTTTGGCCAGATTGGCAAGACCAAAAGATGAGACAACATCAGAACCACTTCGAGGCCCTAGGATCTAGCCCTCCTGGACCCAGAGAGGGATCTCTCCAATAAAACAAAGAATGATATATCTCTTTGAAGCTCAAAATGAGATATTAGGCTAGGTATGGAGCACAAAGGGGGTTTTAACATGATTTGGTTGGTTGGTTGTTGGGTTGGTCATGAGATCATAGACTGAGAAGGTAATGGAAGGGAAGGAGCAAAGCAGTAGGTCGTTTTGGTAAAAGACGATAGGTCAAGAAAGTGCCATCCATTGGGCTATGGAGTCATGAAAGGGAATTACTTGCAAACCACTAGCCAAGGCTTTCAGAGGGCAAGTCATCTATACTAAAGGATCTTTTAGATAGATGGTGGGATGGAACATTAAGGATTGAAAGTGAGAGAAGGAAAGTAACCCAGTTTCTGTCTATAGATCAGGTCAGAGTTCATTTAACTCCAAACCTACTTGGACATACCCATAGGAAACTCTCAATGGGGGAACAAAGGGGCAGCTTATAGATCAAACCAGAGGTCATTTAACTCCAGGTCTGCTTTAGCATGCTCCAAGGGAAAACAGAGATAAGTTTAACAGAGCCAGGGTCTATAGATCAGAGAAGGACTTTGAACCTTCAATGCTTTGACACCAACAAGAGATCTTAGAAAGGCCAGCTGGTCGCACAAGGATCCTAGTGGACAAGGCTAACTCTAATCCCCAGTATCCCAAATCTTCCATCTTAAACCCAAAAAGAACAACTAAAGACAGATTTCATTAATTCATACATCAGCTAGCAGCATATGGAACTACTACACTCGTTAAATTAGTTTTAAAGCAATCCTCAGATAACGCATACATCAGAAAACATTGAAGGCAAGGAGAGCAGAGACATAGGGTACCTAACAAGGGTAAATCCTATGCTAGATTTCTGATGCAAGCCAGAGGAAATGAATAGCATGAAAAATGTAATAAACAATGCGATAAGAAAACATCACCCGTAGTAATAGACCAGGATCCAAAGAAATTAGCTTGATTAATTGATGCAAAACGAGTCACATACACTGAGTTCAATGGTTTTTACAGTCCAGACTTTCTCCTCCAGAGTTCAATGGTTTTTTACAGTTCAATGTTATTCCCTCCCATGACTGTTCTAACAGTCAAAGTGAATCCCTCTAACAACAACAACAACAACCCTACAAAAACCCTTTACAATATGTTCTCTGGGATTCTTATAGGAGAAGAGAATAACAGGAGTAGATTATATTCATTAAATGAATCTCATTAGGACAAAGTGGGGAAAGATTTCGTGCCCACTCTGCTTAATAACTCTGCATGTACTCTGTACACTGTTTCAGAGCCTCTGTCAGGTCGATATTCGACCTCTGATGTTTCTTTGGAGTCCTTTCTGGCTGCAAGGGCCTCTGTTCTGTCTTCTGAAGCAAGTAAGGTGACTGAAAGGTCTTCAGGTCTCCATGCTTCCATAACTGCGGTCCTGACCGTCTTTAAGAATTTTCTGTCAGAGTAATTAACTGTTTCTGGGCTCAAGGGGGCATGGAGACCGTTGTAGGAAGGTGTGTCTCTGGAGAAGATGCGTTCTACTGTTATGTAGCGCTGATATGACTTGCTGGTGCGCTCTTTGGTCTTCGAACTGGCACTCTGCCTTTAAATCATTGGATTAAGGATCAAAATATTCAATGAAAAGCCCTAAACACTTTGTTCTCCCACTAATACTCTTAGCCTCTCCATGATTTCCTCTATAAGTGAAAACTGCGCTTTAATGGCTCTGCGGAGGTTTTACAAAGTTTAAACCTATTCCTTTAATGGCAGTCATGTCATAACACCTTCCCAGGCTTTCTTCATAAATTTAAATCTCTGCGCATGATCTTCCCTGCGTTCTCTGTCATTGTGACAGAGACTGTGAATCATGGCGGTTTTCGCCGCTTGTAACCCTGCAAAATACACAAACATGTTAAGAAAACTATGCATGGGGAGGGTGGATGCAGTGGGGACGATGATAATGGACATGCAGACTGGTGAAATGGCGGAATAGTGTAGGATTACGGTGGAAAATACAGTGAACAGTGGAAACTGGTCATGGCGAAAGTTGGCAAAATGCGGAAATTTGACACTTTGGCCTTTGAATGGAATATATAGGGGAGCCGATGACAATGCGACAAAAACACATGGAATGGTGACGTGGCGGGACTCGGTCGATGGCGGGGCGTGCGTTAAATTTGGACCATCCGAGCTCAAGAGGAGATCGATGGCCGAGGACACGGCGGAGGGTGACAGATGGTGGGTCAGGGGTGTATTTGCCTTGGATTATCCCCCACGCAACTTCGTGGTGCGACTACCGTCGGATGGCTTGCCCCAGATCGGACGGTGTACAACAATATCACACCGGATCTGTGGACGAACTTTAATGCGCGATGGAGGGAGGTTTATGAATAGTGCGCAGAGCCACGTGTCATGCGATGAGTGGAATCGCTCTGAAATGAAAAATACCGCCCGCCTCTCAAAGGCAGTGCGATGGAAACCAGCGGATTTTTAACACGGCGCGTTTGCGGGGACCACCGGTTGGGTGAAATACGGAACGTTGATCAGGGGGTTAAATGGACGATTATGATGCGATCGAGCGGTGAAAGGGGTGGGGACCATGGGCACGATGGGATTGCGAAGACCGTCGGATCTGTGTAGATCGATGGCGGGCCTTGCCCCCGATACACATTTGCGATGAACGCCTTTCGAGTTAGCATCAGGTTCTAGCGCCCAGGTTGTGGAGCGATAAAAAGGGTCTTTTTAACTCCTAATTACCTTCACATTAATTATCAACCCAGGGACGACTTTTTATTTCAAGAGTGTACTCAGTCTGAGGCGGCTATTTACTCAAGAGTAATGTTTTGCAGTATAGTGCTTAAAATGCAAAAGTAAATGAAAGCCGGAAACAAAATCTAATTGGAACAGCAAGAAACTGAAATGTTCTAAACTAAATCATTCACTCAAACAACCATCAATCGAGGATACAGTAGCAATAACTCATTCCTCTGGATATTGATGCAATTGAAATCAAACCGGAACAAGACAATCAATCTGGGAATGAGGAAGCAATAACCAATGTTCTCTACAGTCGACAGTCCTGCTTTAAAGCAATTAAAAGGAAATCGAAATTGAACTAAAGCTGCTATTGAAAGTAAACTAGGAAAACTCCTTAAAAGCAAACTCTTGCAATTAATCAACCAAACTAAACAGCGAACTAAATGGACAACAAACTTATAATTAAAGGAATTAAACAACGAATCATATTTAATAAATCTGAACAGCAAACTCTAATTAGTGGAATCGAATAACCAACAATCTGAAATGAACAGCGAAGCTTTACATTTGAAATGAACAACATAACAATATAAGTTGAAAAGGATAATAATCTCTATTATGATGGAAAAGAACAACCACACGATTCAATCTCAACTTGTGCAATAAAATAATTCCATAAAATATTCTAACAGCACACTATAAAAACATGAAACTGTAAAATAATGCAATTCAAAAGAATAGGAAATAAATCAAACCATCACACAGCAGCAATTGTACATATATGATACACAGCAGCAGCAGCGTACTCCACCAGAGGCTGGGCCCTTAGCCGCCAGCGGACGCTGCTGGGTTACTTCAGAATGAAAAGAATGAACAGCAACTCCCAAATCATGTATTAATCAGCAAATTGTGGAATCATTACAACAGCAAAGGCTTGAGAATTACAGCATGCAACAATCCCTATCCTATCATGAATAATCCACCATCATTCTTCATCATTTTTTCATCATTTTTCATCCCCAAATCATTCTCCAATCCTCCTCATCTCTGATCTCCGTTTTCATTTAAATAGAGAGAGATCAGAGAGAAGTTACAATAAAGAAAAGTATAACATGATTTCTATTACAAAATTGGTTTGCTTCTAACCATTTGATCAACAAGAACAAGGCGAATTTGGCTTTGCAGCTGAGATTTGGAGGACGACTGCAACAACAAATATGAGAAAATCGTGCTCAAAGAACCCTGCGTTTCTCTCAGTACAAGCTGAATTTGGGCAAACCATTCTTTGATAAAGTTAATTGGGTCCGTTCTGGACAAAACCCATGTTCCGGATTTTCCAAATTCTGCTTCATTTGCTCGAAATCTCAACCGCAAAACCGTCACTTCTTATTCCAGCGAATTTCTGAGTTGGCACTTTTAATGATCAAATCTTCAATCTGGAAATTATCTTGGAGGCTAAAAATGGTGAATAATGTTACAAATGATTTATTAAAACTATCATTGATAAAATCATGCATAATCATCAATTTATTAGAAATAAAGGAGAATAAATAACATTCATTCATAAGAGCATAAATCATTATAAAATGGATTTATGTAATAAATTATAATAAATGACATGATGAAGAATAGTAGAAATGGGTGGAATAAGTGTTCAAAAGTGATAATAATAATGGCATATTAACGGCCCAACACAGGTCACGTGGGAAACAGTTTTAGGGGGCTGGCCGAAGGGGGCTAGGCCTGTCCTAAGGTGGGAAATGGGTTTTCTCGGCCCGTTTTCAATGAAAATTAGGACCAAAAGGGAAAACGATAGAGGGATAAAGGAGTTATTTGGCCGAACAAGGGTTATGTGTAGGATTTAAAGGGGATTTTGGGAGGATTTAGAAGGTAAAAAGGGGAACTTTAACAAAGGGGAAAAAGGGTTGGAAAGGGACATTTTGCAGGGATACAAGGGATAAATGTAGGCCTTTTGCAGCACAATTTTTTGCAATCAGAGAGGCTTTATAATGGGCATCAGCCGAAGGGATTTTATCAAAGGAAAAAAGGCACAAGGAGGCTTCAAGGATGATGTGTTTTCAGAGGAAATGCATTCCTTGAAGGCTCAAAAACATTTTAGCCTTCTGTTTGCTTGTCAAAAATTTATAGGGGGCTAACACATTACATCTATAGTGTATGA
>JAXQQM020061483.1:0-51097 GCA_034641835.2 Pinus albicaulis | reverse complement strand
ATTTATTAACACAGAATATGTGGTCTCAAATCAATTTCTGAACAATCTTCAACATTAAACAAAAAAATCCTCTACGCCATCTTTATGAAACTCTATACCATCCTAGAAATCGACTTTCAAAAGCCAATATAAAATACCCCTTTATAATTCAGCTCTCCTCTATGCTGATCAATCCCTCTTGCGTCCTTTTCAACAATTGTAAATTCCATTCAACTCAAACATGAATCGATATTAACTAAAATCGATTCTACATTCAAATTTATTATAACAGAGATTTAACCCTTCAAATTCATAATCGATTTCTTTTTTATTTGCTAATTAAATTCTTCTTAAAGCAATGGCACCCTCCATGAAATTGACTCACCAAGCTGATATGCTAATACTGATTTGAATTGAACTTTTGATTCAATCTTCTTTTAGAAGGATCGATACATATGCAGATTGCACAAATTGACATTAACTAACCACCACCAGATTTTAAAAAAAAATCTCATCAATAAAACCAAATGTAAACAATTATAAAAACCTCTTAATTCATGGCCAGATTTTCAAATCGATGGCCCTTTTACAAAAGCTGGAGGCTTACAACCTCTTCCTCTATTCTACACTCTAATCTCACCTACACTCTTTTGCCTTTGAGCTCATATCAATTTATACAAATTTAATTGAACCAATCTTGGTTCTCATCCCTTTAATCACTCAAATGACCATATTTTAGAATTATTTATAATATTTAATTAAAAATACATAAAACCCACTCAAATTATTTATAAAAATCTAGCCCTTTTAAAAACTTAAACACCCCTAAGTTTTAATAAATACAAATTATTTTTGAATCTGATGCTCCTGCATCAGACTACCAAGGTTGGAAATGATCATGATCTCAAGATCATGCATTTAATTATTTATCCATCTGGATCCCACACTTTGTTCTGCAAGTCATCATCAATTTCTGCTGTCGTATACTGCTTTTCTCCAGGTCTCCATATCTTATGTTGTCTTGCTCCACTAGTTGCACTTTCACAATATGTCTATGTCTTCATTTTGATACTACTGTTGCTTCTCTTTCTTACTGATATCTTCCTATGAGATACTTTCATCATGATTCTTTCGATTAATTCAATTTCTTGGTCCAATAAATCTCCAGGTTTCTGATTTCTTGCTATTTGCTGAGCTAAGACGGCTTGCTCAGTTATTACTCATTTAATTTTTACTGCTATATTTCCTTCTTCTCTTACTTGCTCCATATGTACTGCCACCCAATCATCCATGCCCTCTTGTATTCTACAATGGAAAACTTCCCCTCTGCCTCCTCCTATCAACAACTTACTGGACTGGTACATTGTGTACTCTTTTCTACTATCTTCATCTCTTTTCCTCTGTAATTCCCAATTTTGAAATTGAGATTCTTCCTGCACTGAATTTTGATCATTCAGCATCCTTTCCAGCAACATAACATCCTCATCCCATGGATTAGATGTTTCCACAAAATTCTCATCTTTCTCCTTCATTTGACTGCTCAACTGAGTCAAATGTTCTTCAGCACCTGCAACAATACCTGCAATCACAAAACACTTGTTAAAAAAAAAATCATAAGGCCTCAATGCCTTCTTCCCCTTTTCCATCACCTCAATATGATGTCCTAAATTTTACATTCCCATAAGCACATCAATATGCTAATTCTCTCTTCCCAAAGAATTCTCTGAAGAATCCTCAAGACTGTAAACCAGTCTTCCTTTCACATCATCTGTCTCCATGATGTCTTTCTTCTTTTGTTCACTGTACTGAACTCTTTCTTCTGCTGAAATCTCCCTATCATACTCCGAATTCTTCAACAAGTATTCCAACAATGCAATGTCTCTATAGCGTTGTTGAAGAATTTCATTATCACTTATATTCCCTGCACTCACACACAAATCTTCAGTTTGAAAATAACAAAGTTCAACAGTCTTAACTTTCGGTTCATATACCAGCTCTTCCAGTTGATTCTCTTCTTCATTCACATGAACTTCCTCTTGTAATGTAACAGAAAAATCATCACTGCTTTCTTCTTCAAAGTACTTATCTCTTGAAAGACTCTTTTCCACACTTATGACAGCTTCACAAGATTTCACATCCTCCTCAGTAAAACCTGTAATCACATCACAATTTTCAGCTACAAAAATACAAGAGTTCACATTATCCAGCTGATCAATGATCTCCTCTTCTGTTTCATCAATGGAAACCTCCATTTCCAACTCAGCTGCTCTGAGTTCTTCATGTCTCAACTACATACTCATTATCTGCTCGAGCTTTCTCAGCTCTTCTGTTAACTGCATGTTTATCTGTTGATCTCTTTTCTACTGTAGCCTCTACCACTTCACTCTCTTCTTCATCAGCCAACCATGTCTCTGGTCTCTCATATTTTCCCGTAATAACTCCATCAATAACTCAAGATGAACCGTGATCTCATCTTTCTCTTTCTCATACTCTTCATCCGTCAATTGTTGTCTTATGCCATTTGCCTTGGCATTTTTCTCCCTCTTTCTACTATGGCCTCTTTCTGAACCTCTGCTCTCTCGTTTATGACTTTCAGTAGTCATATTCTTCGCCATGAGTTTCTCACTCATGAGTTGCACCAAGCCTCTGCAACAGTAAACTCTTCTGCTGCCACTTACCTCACCAATCCCTTCCTCTGGATATGGTCTTTTGGTAATCACCGGTCCTCTGCTGGAACCCTTTCGGGCATTTCTCCACTTGCTCCTTTAGGATTCTCTCATCTGCAAATTTCAAGAACACACTTGTCTTTTTCATTCAACCTCTGTTGAATCTTCAGGTTCTGCCACACACCTAGAATCCCTTGCTGAACTCCTTCATCACTGCACTCCAGCTGTGATCTGATTTTTCCTGCTGAGACTTTCTCAATATGCCTGCAACCAAATTCTGCAAACAGTCTTCAAACTAGAGTTAAATATCAACTGCAAACTCACCTTCAAGATCCTGTCGATCTTGCTTCCTTCCTCAACTACACTACATCCCTGTGCTATAACCTTCACCAGTTTCAAAATTTATCATTCGTTCATCACATGCAATTAATTCAATTCAATTTAAAAACTTAAACCCTCATACAGAGCTATTCCAGCTCTAATACCAAATTGATGCAGGCTGAACCTACAAACCCCAGAATCTCTCCTTCTCTATGCATATACAAATGCATCTCCCAATCTTTGCCCAAATAAGACTCCAATCTAGAAATTTCATGCACATCATTTCCAAAGCTCCTTCTTAACATATGGTTCAAAACCCATAAACCCAATAATCATTCTCCATGCATTTAAACCCACAATTCAAATGGCATTAGAAACCCAATAATACTCATTACTCATTTCCATTTAAATACTACATTCTCATATGGCTTTTATTACCGGAATTTACAATCCCAATTCAAATAAAAAAATGCGCCCATGCTTTTAAACTCAACTTGGCAAAGTGACTAAAACAGTCGATAATATGCATTATAATATCAATTAAGTTTATATGCCACCATAACATTTGGCCACATAAAATACACTCCCATTTCATTCAACGCCATAGGCCACAGTTTTTAATATATATTTGATAACTGAATGTGGCTTACCTCCATGTATGGCCTGCTGGAAACACATCTGCGCGCTTTCATTTAATCTGCAACTTAAATTCTTCACACTGTTAGTGCCAATTCTTCATCCACCCTTCCTTTAAATTGCAGATTTATTCTCCCATTACAACCTTCGTTTGTTCGATTCAGCGCTGAGAAATTTAAAGATCGATCCCAAACTTAAACACTGCAACATCGCTCTATTGTACTATGTGTTTTCAATAAAAATTTGATATCATTTCTACAACAAAAGTCCTCCATCAATTTCCACTTAGCGATCTTCGACACAGAAAAAAAAAATAGCTCCTTGCTCTCTCAAACTGCTCTCCGCTATATCATCAATTTGCCATCACTACTCTTAGCACCCTTTCTCTCTGCGTTAAGGATTGAAATAGATTTCAATTTCACTGAAATCAAAATCATTTCACTGCCTCCATAAAGCTGGGTGAATTCCTGCACGGTTCATTCAATTTATTAACACAGAATATGTGGTCTCAAATAAATTTATGAACAATCTTCAACATTAAATAAAAAATCCTCTACACCATATTTATGAAACTCTATACCATCCTGGAAATCGACTTCCAAAAGACAATATAAAATACCCCTTTATAATTCAGCTCTCCTCTACGGTGATCAATCCCTCTAGCATCCTTTTCAACAATTGTACATTCCATTCAACTCAAACATGAATCAGTATTAACTAAAATCGATTCTACATTCAAATTTATTATAACAGAGATTTAACCCTTCAAATTCATAATTGATTGATTTTTTATTTGCTAATTAAATTCTTCTTAAAGCAATGGTGCCCTCCATGAAATCGACTCACCAAGATGATATGCTAATACTGATTTGAATTGAACTTTTGATTCAATCTTTTTTTAGAAGGATCAATACATATGCAGATTGCACAAATTGACATTAATTAACCACCACCAGATTTAAAAAAAACTTCTCATCAATAAAACCAAATGTAAACAATTACAAAACCCTCCTAATTCATGGCTAGATTTTCAAATCGATGGCCCTTTTACAAAAGCTGGAGGCTTACAACCTCTTCCTCTATTCTACACTCTAATCTCACTTGCACTCTTTTTCCTTTGAGCTCATATCAATTTATACAAATTTAATTGAACCAATTTTTGTTCTCATCCCTTTAATCACTCAACTGACTATATTTGAGAATTATTTATAATATTTAATTAAAAATACATAAAACCCACTCAAATTATTTATAAAAATCTAGCTCTTTTAAAAACTTAAACACCCCTAAGTTTTAATAAATACAAAGTATTTTCGAATCTGATGCTCCTGCATCATTATATATTGGAGTGTCCTTTGCCGCTCCAAAGCTATGGAGTAGCCTTTTGATAATATGCTCATATCAACACAAATTTCTGAATCTATACCCTTGAACGCAAATAGATGAGTGGAAGAAAGAAAGGTCAATTTCATAAATTCTCATAGCCTTCCATCAATGATTCTCAGCGCTGTAGTGGCTCCTTCCAAGGTTCCCTCTTTAGAAAAATAGGTTGCTGCTACATATAGTTGAGAGAACACTTTAGTTTCCCTCCAATCAAGAGGTCTTCCTCCTGAAATGCCTTCTTTCAAAGAGGCATCAAGGCATAGAGTAGGATGTGAATGTAGGTGGACATATTTTCCCCTACCTTTATTGCATAGGTCCTCTTGCATTCTTTGTTCTTTGAAACTTTGAAATAGAGAAGGGTACATTCTCTTCACCTTCTGATGCCATTCCTCCTCCTTTCCTCCTTCTATCCTCAAGATCTCAACATTTGACAATGATGGTACATGTTGCTCATGTATTATGCCAAGAGCTCTATGTATGAGACCTTTTGGAACTCCTTGCAAGAGCGCAAGAGTTTGTTTTCTTGGACCAAGTGCTCCATCCTCTTCTCCATGAGGTGCTTGAGGTGACCTTGTCATGACTTTGTTATCTTCTCCTGCTTTCCCTCTCTCCTCTTCAATAGTTGAAGTTGGCTTATCTTCAACAAGAACCCTTAGATCTTGGTCTTCTTTTGAAGAAGGAATATTCATGTCTTCCTTTTGAGAAGAAATCCCTTCATCCCAAGGATATCTTGCCCTTCGCAAAGTATCAACCAAGATCACCCCCTCTTTAGTGGTTTTTATAAATGGAGTTGGATATATAGACCCTCCCAACTCATGCAAAATTTTTGTTTGATGTGGTTTGATAGTTCCAATTGAATATGTTTCACATGAATTATCATCAAACCTCTCTACTAATATTTTAATGAACCTTGCATAAGTATATGTATTTGCGTTTTTTAAGAAAAATGATTCAAACAAACACCAAGCATAGGCCTTACCCTCAAAATGTAGTTCTGCTACTTTGATGGCTTCAATTTCTGAAACTTGATGTTGTTGCACAAAGGTGTCTAGCTCCTTCACCCCAAGCCCTAGTTGGACATAGAGGTGATCCATCAAAAATGGATATAAAGAATCTACCCTCACCCTGCTTCTTGATCCTTTTGCTCTTTTCCTCCTTCATTTGGCAAAACCCTTGGAAATTCAAGTGATCTTTGAACTCCTCATATTGAGCTTCATATTCCTGCAAATAATCACCAAGAGTATCTTTCTTTGGCACATCTCCTTTCTTCCTCTTCATGAAGAAATTTCTGATAGAATGTGGTAGATATGATGATATGGCTGAGTTCTCATATCCAAAATATCAGGACTTAGAATCTTCCTCTTGTATGTGTTTCTTTGAGGGATCTCCATGTGTTTCCCTCCTCATTTCTTTGATGCCCTTGCTTTTTCCCTGCATATTTGTCAAGAGAAGTTTTGAGAACCTCCTTTCTCTAGAAAACAAGGTTTTGCTCTGATTTCTTTTGAAAATATCCTCCTCCCCATTAGAATACTCCATAATTATTAAAGCTCACAGCCTGAGCCAAGACTGTGCTCTGATACCACTCTAATATTCCAAAACAGGAATTTTCTACAATGATAAGAATACCCTAAGGTATTTCAAAGTTGGAGAGAAGAAATTAATCAGTGCATATAATGTGTTTAAACACATAGCCATCATTAAAAAATCACAACAACAAACTATGCCTTTTTGCAATGTCACCAAGCGGGGAAAAGTAGCAAATTTAGCCCCAAAAACGTTATTTTCTGAATATTGAGTTATAACAGTGAAAAATAATGGTTGTGTCCCTTAGGATAGACAATATGGGACATGTGTCAAAAATATTTTTAGAAAGAAATGCCTCTAGTCTAGCTAAATAGGCCTCCCATGCTCAAAACCACTTAAATTTGACAAAACCCCAAGACTGCAAAATGCCAGAGCTGCAGCATAAGAAAATGCGCAGTATAATAGAGGTTAAACTAAGAAAATATAGAAATATATTTGATATTCTTATTATGTTACTCAATGAGGCATAAAAGCAGAGATCTAATCTCTTTTATACATATCCAAGAAGACCCGACACAGGTTTCTTGACAGAAATGATATACATGAAGAGCTTCTACAGATCTGTGGCTGAATCATGTAGGGTAGCTGAATATATGCATAAAAATGGCTGAAAAAATAAATAAATGGATGTATATGCTTCCCCAAGCTTTCCCAAAGAGAGGCTGATCCTCCTATTGGGAAACTAGCTCCTCAAAATGGGGTTTTGACCCCTTCTACTGCACACCTTAAGAAATAACGTAGTTTTCTGAAGGGACTGCATTTTTGCTGAAATTAGGTGCTTGGCCCAACACCAGGTAGTGGAAAATTTAGATCATAAACCTCCTCTTAGATTTCTTAGACAAGATCTCCAAGAAAGAGTAGGGAATCCTTTCCCGGAAAACCTCGCACTAAGTCACAGTTAGTTATCTAAACATCCAAATATGCAGGAAGTCTAAGAAGATGACATAAAAATATAATCTCCAATATGCTCATATGTTTCTCATACCCTTCATTATATAATTTATGAGTTCTCTCACAAAGGGTCCCACCCACTATGAGGTTGCTTCCATGCAAAGGCTCCTCCACAAAAACTGTGATGTCCATCAAGGTGGTTCAATGTATCTAGATATCTTTGTTGACTTAGTCAACCTTGATTGAATCTTCATGCCCTATCCATTTTCACACTCAAGGTGCCTTCATTTTGTCTAGCTGGATTGATCTCTATTCACATTGAGCTGGATTTATTTAGGGTCCACTTCTTTGAGATTGAATCATGTTGACTTGGTCAAAATTGACCTTGTCCACATAGTTTAGACCTTGTTCACACATGTGGATGCTTGAACTGGTTATTTCATGATCCCTTTTCACACTAGGAGGGATTTTTATTCATACTTGAGAAAATTATGAGCCTCCTTGCTCAATTATTCATGCATCTAGTTTTAAAAAGAAAAATTAATATTCTTATTAGCTCCAAGCTAATTTAGGAATATTACATTCACTTTCTTCTTTTTCAATGATATTATTTTTCTTTTTTGACTTTGGCATTGCAAGCTTGACCATGATGGAGTTTGTCTCTCTTGATCCACTTAGGCTGGACATAATTGTTTGGACAGCTTTGGGGTTTTTTTTATTACATATAATAACATGAACTTACATTTGGAAAAAAATAAAATAAATTACATAGGTGAGTTTTCTATCAAAATGGAATTTTGATAAAAAAAGTCCTTAAACTGAAAATATAACCTTTGAAATATAGTGAATCTATCATGATGATCATTTCAATCCCTCTCATATATGTGTTGACCTCATTGGAATGAAGGAATGACCTTGAAAAATGTAAAAACCTAATGGCCAAATGGGACTACCTTTTGACCTGACTTAGAATGAGGCTTTGACCTTTGATGGACTTTCAAGTAAAAAGATAATTTCCATAAGTGTTATTATACTCAAGGGGACATAAGAATGAGTCATCCATATGAATCTCAGAGGGAGAGTGGAGTTTATTGGCAAAGACAACCATCGGCGGAACAATTTTAAGTCATGACCTAATTGAATGATGAAAAGTTTATTCAGTATGAGACACTTAAGATGCACATGAAAATGTGTTTTGATCCCCAATGGAAGTATGAAAATACTAACACTAACATTGGCCTTATTGGGGATGGAAGCTCGTTGGAGGTGTCAAGAACACCACAGACCAAGTGCCTAACCATTGGGTAAATACGGTCAAGTAAAAAGAAAAAACTGTAGACTAACTCAAAAACCATTTAAAGTGACCTGGAACTGACTCAAAAAACTAACTCTGACACTAACAAGACTGACTCAAAACTAACTCCAAAATTTTGTAAACAACAGAAAATTAGCAATATTTATAGATTTCACTTTGGGCCCCAAGCCTAGATGATCTTTTGCCCCAAACCTTGCAGAAAATATAAACTGGTATTTACAATGAAACTGGAACATTCTTTCAAAATTTGCATCAGAAATAGTAATGTTTCAAGAGCCTACCATTGACTGGTCCTCCTTAACATTCTTCTCCATTCATCTCCTTCATCAGATATGCATTTTTTCCTCTATAAGTTGAAATCTTGTATGGTCCCTTCCAAATATTTTCAAACTTCCCGTGCTTACCTTTATCTTCATTTCATGCATCCCACCTCAGCACTACATCCTTCAACTGAAACTTATCTACTTTGGTTTTGTGATCATAAATATTCTTAATTCTCTCTTGAAGCTTAGAATAAGTCTAAGAAACTTCCTCTCTTGTTTGTTGAAGGTGAATCATTTCATTGATTCGACGTTGCATATCATCTTCCTCACTATTTTCTTCCTGCCATAACTTCATAATTGAGATTGGAAGTGATGTAGGAAACACTATATTTGTATTATGAACCAGTTCAAAGGGTGACATACCTATAGATTTCTTGGTGCTCACTCAGACTGCCCACAAAGCATTGGAAACATTCTTGTGCCACTTTTTCTTGTTCTCCTCCAACATTTTCTTAATGATACTCACCAAAGATTTATTAGAGGACTCAGCTAATCCATTTAATTGTGGATAATATGTGGTTGAATGGCCTAATCTGATATTATACTTGTGACAAAACTCTACCATATTCTTTGAATCAAATGTTGCAGCACTATTTGTAATAATCTTGTGAGGACAACCAAAACAAGACAAAATATTGGATTCTAAAAATTGAATAATTACCATATCCATAGCTTACCTTGTAGGAATAGCCTCGGTCCATTTAGTGAAGTAATAGGTGGCTGTTAGGATCCATCTGTGTTTTTCCGATGATGTGGGATGAATTTCCCTAATAAAATCAAGTCCCCACCATTGAAAATGAGCATTCACTACAATAGGTTTCAGAGGAAGAGGAAGGAGTTTCCTTTTTCCCTTAAAAAAATGACATTCATGACAGTTTGTGACTATCTTGTATAAGTCAGAAAATAAATTTGGGCAATAATACCCTGCTCTTAACACTTTTTTAGCTATTTTTTTCCAAAACAAATGACCTCCACAATCTCCCCTATGAAATTCATCCATTACCTATTTAGCTTCATCTTCAACTAGACAATTCAAAAGAACACCTCCCGAATATTTCCAATAAAGGGCACTTCCTAGAATGCAATATTTAGAAGATTTCAATTTAAAATACCTACCCTAACCTTTTGATAGTCCAGGAGGAGGACATAAGTGCTAAAGAAAATATAATATATCAGAATACCATGGTGAAGTGAGAAAAAATTCTTATACATGTATTAGAGCACCATCGTCTTCATCATCTAACATTGTTGCAATAAGGTTTATGTCTAGAGAATCCAAGTTGGATTCAGCCATCAACTTGGCTAACCACTGTCCCTTGATCATTTTGGTAGGCTTGATCTCAATATCATACTCTGTCATGGTTGTTATCCACCTACCTCTCTGACCTTCAGGATCAGTCTGTGTGAGAACCTCTTTCACCACTGCATCTGGAACATAGGAAACAATATGTGAATGTAAAATATAGATCCAGAAATATTTCTAAGCTTTGATTAGGGATAAATATTGTTTCTCATTAATGTTATAGTGAAGAGAAGCATCTCTAATGGATCGACTGAAGAAAGCAATGGGCTGCTGAACCTAATCCTTCTTTTGCATAAAAATCGCAGCCAAGGTATGCTCAGATGCAAATGAAAATATTATGAAATCCCTAGTATAATCTGGACTAACCAAAATAGGGGTTGTGGTTAAAGAAAGTTTTACCAAGTTGAAAGCCTTCATTGCATCGGTATTCCATTTTACACTGTTGTCCTTCTTCAACATATTCGTCATTTCTCTCAAATGCTCGGATAAATTAGGGACAAATATGTGTAACAATTTCATTTTACCATTGAAAGCATGTATCTCTTTTTTGTTCCATGAAAATTCTATCTTTTGAATGGCTTCTACTATGGAAGTATCAATGCGAATACCGTCTTTGGAAATTATGTGACCAAGAAGTTTTCCTTCCTCCATGTCAAAAAGACTCTTCTTCGAATTTAATTAAATCCTGAACTCCCTGCATTTCTGAAAAATAATCCTCAAATGGTACAAATTTTGATCGTCAAGAGCAAAAAACATTGTCAAATCATCTAGATATACTATTAAGAAAACAGATTTTTCATTATAAAAGGCTATATCCATCGCTCACTGAAAAGTAGCCCCTGCATTCTTGAGTCTGAATGGAATTTTAACATACTAAAAATTTCCCCAAGGTGTTGTGAAAGAAGTGTTACCTTGGTCTTCTTCATGTACCAAAATCTGATTATAACCTGAATAACTGTCAAGCAGTGACATTCGTGATGCTCCAACTAGTCTTTACAAAACATGGTCCATCTTAGGAAGAGGATAATTATCCTTTAAAGATACTTTATTCAAATTCCATAAATATTTGCATAACCTTATCTCTCTGGTATTTTTCCTTACCGGCACCAAATTTGAAATCCAATTAGAAAACCTAATTGGCACAATCATACATGATTTGTACACTTGGTTCACCACTTTCTCGATGGATGGCAGAAATCTTGGGTTTTTCCTTCTCAACTTCCGTCTAAAATGTTTTTGATCCAACTTGATGGGAATAGTGTGTTGAATAATATTCTTTTCATAGACCTTCAAATCTTGATAAACCCATAAAAAAATATTAGAAACTTCAGATAACAATTTGATGTACTTATCTTTTGCCTTGGGAGACAATGTCTTAGACAACTTAACCATTTTGGGCTTGTCTACTGTTCCAATGTTTACATCTTCCACACCCTTCTTTGTAGGAGTAAATTTTGGCTTCTTGGCCACATAATCCTAATCAAACAAATATTCTAAAGGTATCATACCTCTAGTAATAATATTATCTTTCAGCAGCAAAACATTCATCTAACGGGCTTCTATGTCTTGACCATCAACATCATGAACATCATCAATAAAAGCATCTTTCATCTCTCCTTCATTCTAAAAAAAGCTATTAATTTCATTTTCATCTCAAAAATATTTCTAGTACCTTAAATTATATGGAATAGTAGGTCTATGTTCAACATGAATTTCAAATTTATTACTTGATGTGATCGGAATTTTGAGATTACTTGCCACCATAGCAAGAGAATCTGCAATATTGTTCTAAGTTCTTGGTATTTTTGTTAATGTATACTCAGGAATTTTTTTTAAGAAATCCAAAACTTTATTTCTATAGGCTCTCATTCGTAGATGCTCTACTTGATACTCTCCTTTCACCTGCTTTATGACAAGCTCAGAATCACCATAAACATAAATTCATTTTGCACCAAGTTTCTTCAAGATTTTAAGACCTGTAATTAATACTTCATACTCTGCTTCGTTACTAGAAGATTCGAAAGCAAATTTATCAGATCATTCTCTAACACTACTTGGAATTCCACCTGACTTAGAAACTGGACTTCAGATCCAAATACCAATACCTACACCTTCCTTACCGAAAGCACCATCGAAATCCATGCTCCAAAGTCCCTCTTCATCTTCTAAATGTTGAAACTCAACTTTTGGTTCTATTTTATTTGGGTCGCTCATCTCATCTTCCTGTTCTATACTAATTTTATGTTCTTTAGGAGGCTTCTCGGAAGAAATCACCACTTCTGGGGTCATCATTTCTAAATTCACCACTTCTTTTTCCTTATCCAGAACTACTCTAAAAATTTTTGAAACTTAAAGAACATCTTCTGCTATTACTAGATGATTATTTACATCATTCAAATCACCATCATTATAAAAAATAAAATATTCCAAATCTGTATGTACAGCCTGTATCAAATGATTGATAGGCTTCTCCTTACTAGTTACCATACATTTCATTTTCTTTTCCCAATACAATTTCTTCAATTGCCCGAAAACAGGAATAATAGCATATGGGAAGTCAAGTTGTAAAGTACCTTTTAGTTTGGCTCCCCATGATCTAGATAGTAGCATGCTAAAATGAGGTGGTATATTAGCCACCACCACATCCATCAAAATATTATTGGCTGGGACCTGGTCTATGGCAACCACTAAATATTTAATGAGACCAATGCAACAAACTCTACCAGAATCAATGAATACAAATCATGATATGGTTGGGTGATATCCATGGATAAATTTTTAATAATAGCCTTAGGCTTCAAATTTTGACAAGCATCGAAATCAAGCATAGCATTGTGAAGTATGTACTCATGCAGTATAAGGCTTAAAGAAAAAATGGGAACTTCACTCTCTCCTAATTTACCATCTATAGTTGGACTGAAAATGAGGTCAGGGTGATCATCTTCAAAATTAACCGTATCGGACAAAGGATCAACAAGAAAAATTTTAAACACCCGATCTTTGTAATGACTATTATTTAGTAACTTTGTTAAAGGAATGGACACTTTCAGTTTAGCTATTTCATTTTCTAAATTAAAGGTTGTGACTTTATCTACCTCTTTGACAACAGTATATATTTTATCATTTTCATTCCTTGCCACAGTCTCCTTCTGAATATCTTTCTCTTTAGTAGATGAGCTTGTTGATGGCTTATTATTGTTGCTATGATTTTGATCTACATGCTTTTTACCCTTTTTCGGAAGATCATTATTTAACTGGGCCTCTTTCCTTTTATGAATAGGATTGACAGGTACATCTCTTATCCTTAAATAATATTGTTTCTATTGTGCACTCAAAGCATTCATATACCCACACTAGTAATCATCTTATTATGTTTCCAAATCATCATCATTTTCCAAGATATAGTCTTCATCCTTTTCGGAATCAAAATTTTACTTTTCATTTCTAGTCAAGAACATGGGCAAGCCATCTGCAGTAAATAAATTATTTGTTTCAATTACTAGATCTTCATTTTTTTCTTCTTCCCCTCCTTGGACATAATTCTGCTGCAATGGAGTCCTAATTTTATATTTTTTCTATACTGTTTGGTAAGGTGATTTCTTCTCTCTTTGCTTGATTCTAAGCTGAGGCTGCTGCTGCCCTCTAAAATTTGGATTCTGTATCTATGGTTCAGGTCTCTCTGAAATGTACAATTAGTCAACCATTCTTTCCACAGTTCGAAGTAATGAATCTATTATCACAATTAAAATTTTCTAAACTTGGTCAGTTTATACTTGCTCCTAAGTCATAATATTAGATAGGGTTTGAGTTATTATTATGTTTTATAGGGTCTAAGCCATAGGTTACAAGTCTCATTTCATCACCAAATAGAGTTCATAAATCTTGATTTACTCTTTAGAAGTCTTATACCATGTTTTCAAAACCATATTTTTAAGTTTTTTTTTTAATAAGCCATGAAACCACGTTTTTGTAGCACGCTCAATGTAAAAAAATGCTTCTGTGATATGAAAATACTCATATTTTTGTAGCACAAAATCCCAAAATCACACTACCAGTGCTATGAAATTGGGGATTCAAAATTTTTTGGTTCAGCTGTCACATCCATAAATTTTGGTTAAATTTTCATGATTAGGTGTCAGTCCATGAATCCTCCTTCACACATGCAACCATCCAAAGCGCTTATGAAACCATTATGATATTTTTTAGGGGTCATATGTCATTAGTCTTTTTCAAATTTTGAAAAAGGGTTGGTTATCATCGATTTTGTCTCATGCAAAGAAAACATTGCATGCACATATATTTTTTTAAAGAGAAACTCATGATAAGAAACCAGAGCTTTCCTTAATTTTCCAAGCGAGGAAAAATTTCATTCAAGCGAGGCTAAACCAAATTTTCAAGTGAGCCAGTTCATCCAACAAAGAGGTCTATTACAGGTTTTCTGAAGACATAGGGCTTTCAGGAGGAAGATGAAAAAAGAAAAGAGAAATCAAAGGTCTGCTCATTGTCTGAGAACAGAACCTGAAGATTTAGAAGCTCTCAGAAGAGATAAATCTGTTGAAGAAGCCTTCAAGAAGGTAGGGTACTAGAGGTTCTGCGAAAAGCTCCAAGGAGGGCATAATTAGGTTACCAAAGAGTTTTATATGAACTTCATAGGGTTAAGCACAAAGGTTGGTTTTCTCAATTTACCAATTTCTCCTGAAGTTATATCAGCAGTCACCGAAATTCCAAGGGGGGAAGATAGATGGTTCAAGAATTTTAGGTTTGAAATGCAACCCTGAAAAATATTTTTGAAACCAGAGTTTATGGATATTGATTTGAACAAAGCTATGCCAAGAAGTTATGTCAAGGATGCATTTTCCAATCTACTCTACAACATCCAAAGGTACATCACCTGTGAAGGGAGATACCACAAGGTGTACACTTACCACTTTAAAATCTTATTGCATTTCACATGAATAATCTCTATAGACTTACCTTTATTTCTATTTCGAAGTTTTTCCAAGATGGTAGACAAAGTACAGATGAAAACGCAGACATGTGAAACCTCATTATTTCATCATGGTCTAGTCAAGTTAATAGTTTTGCATGAGCTTAAAAAAGTGAATAGAGAATGGCCTGCATTTATCTTTTTGGGTGGAATAGGGGTTGAAGGAAGAGGTGCTAGCCCTCAAGTCAAAAAAACATCTCCATCAAAGACTACTAAACCTACAGAAACAAAGTCAAGGAGGTTTGTCAAGATCAAGCCCAGGAAATAGGTTAAGGAACCAATGATAAACACAACAATGAATATACAAAGGTATCATCAATCTACATAGAAGAAGAGAACACATGTCAAAGAGAAAATTCAGGAATAGTCAACTGGTAAAACAATTCAAAAGAAGTTGACTAGGAGTCAAAGGTCAAACGAGAAGGATAAGTCTGTTGTCACAGATGAAAACTTGGAATTAAGAGGTGACTTGAATGATATATTACAAGCTATTGACATTGAAGAGTTCCCCCTGGTTCAAGAAGATTTCATCAAACCGGATACAAGTAGCAAATCAAAGAAATTGAAAACATCCAAAAAGTTAGGTTTTGAGGATGAAGCGTCAGAGTTTTTCTTTAAACCTAGAAAACCTTTGACTAGGCAGTCTAATAAATTGCAGCAGCCATACATGGAGATAGATCAAACAAGAGGTGAGAATGCAATTTTTTTTTGAATAACCCATAAATATATCATCTCCAATGCTTGAAGAAGACAGAAACAAAGTTTTCAATACTCAGAGAGAAAATAATAGTTATGAGGAGGTTAAAGATAAACTCAGACTTGCAAATATTGAAATTGATAAATTGAAGAAGAAAGTGAGAATGCATGCTATAGAAAGGTCGAATTTTGAGCGATTGAAAGGTCTGTGAGAGCTAGAAAATGTTTCAAACATTGAGTCAATCAGTAGTCAGGATCAATTTTGAATATGGACCATCCCTGCAATAAAGGAAGAAAATTTCATAAGGATGGTTAATACCACACAAAGAGCTAATAATAGAAGGCTTAAAAGGTAGGTTGAAGATCTTGAGATACAACTAGAAAAGCTTGAAGATCAACCACAACAAAAATGAGTGTAAACAGTAAGTGACATCTCCTAACACTTTTTTGGGGATATGTGGAAATATTTCATTTTTGAAAGCAGTCCAGAGTTGATTTTTGTTGATTATGAAAGCTTATATATAACTGAAAGGATTGGCAATAAATTTTTCAAACTAAAAATTTTGAAAAATGTTGTGAAAAGATAGACAAAGTAGTTTTGTAGCACGCTACGAAACTGTTGTAGGATGTAGTTTGAACCATTTTGCAAGGTTTCAAAGGGAGAAAAGGTTTTTTATTAAAACCTTGATGTTGCTAAAGAATGTATAAAGATAAAAAGCGAAGATCCAATGGAAAAACAACAAAAAAAAGAACGTTCCAAGTGAATTTTTCAAAGGTAAAGTTCTGCACTACGAAAATAGCAAACAGTTTCGTAGCACAGCAATGTTAACAGTTTTGGCACTCCTTAAAAATTTTGGTTTCGGCACAACTGAAAGGGTGAAGTCACATGAGTTTAACAAGACATTTCCACATGTTTTCTAGCACAAGTTGGTCAGCAGATGGTTTGAAGAAACATAAATGAAGCACTATAGCTATTTTGCAGGGAGTATGTTCCTATCTTTCAGGGAAGATAAGAGGAAAATCAATACAGTATAATAGTAAGGAGATGGACATCATCAAGGTCGAATTTTAGGAGGATTAGCTATCAGATAGAAGATTTAATGTTTAGATAAGGTTTTTAAGTTATAATAAAGAGTTTTAATCCTAGTTGTATTAGGACTCTAGAATAGACAGTTTAACTGTCAGATGTAATTAAAAGTTTGTTTTAGCAATTGATAGGTGTCAAGCTAGAAAATTGGAATTTTTCTCAAGTGTTTGGAGAGAATCCAAAAATGTAATGATAATTCTATAAGAGAGAAGAAATCGAATGGCAGAGGGTTGGAAATTTTCATAAACAAGCATACCGTTTTATTGTAGCAGAAATTGTGTTTTTATATTAATATAGAGGTATTGGTTTCATCACTCATGATTCAGAAAGGGTTATTGATGTTTGATATTCTCATGGTTTTCCTTTTTCAATTATTTACAATGGCATGAATGTATGTTACTTAGAATTCTTTGAAGGGGGTCTAACTTCCTTCATATGTTCACAAACTATGTTATTTTATGTCCTACTGTTCTCTTGAAGCATCTAAATCTTGAAATGGCCCGACTTCCATATGAAGCTGATACTCATGTTTTTTGAAAAAAAAATTTACTGCATAAGCCCAATAAAGGTTTGTTGATTAGCAGTACAACAAATTACTCATTCTTATCCATTTTACTCATAGAGTTAGCCATCTAATCCTTATTTGAAAATCATAAACCCATTAAGAGAGCCCTCTCAAAGGAGGAGGTTTCTTTCCCACCAGCAATAATAAAGAAGTTACTCAAAGTCTTCTTGATCGCAGCCTATGGGAAATCGATTTTTTGAGATATCGTAATCCATGTTTGCCCCGTACAGATGTCTCCTTCTTTGATAGTCACCCCCTTTTCTGATCAAGGCCTCGCTATTTTGGCCAAAGCATTTTGATTCCACACTTACAGAATATTTTTGGCACATCCTGCTAAAGTTGTAGATCATGTTCAGCAACTAATATGCCATATCAACATCAAATCCATCCGAAAATTTGACCAAAACCATACCCTACGGTGGTTTCATATGTGCAGTAAGAGCATTGTACACTGCATTAAATCTCATGCAACAATATTGAACAAACCCACCAACATTTCTTTTGATGCTTTCATATTAGGGCAGGATTTGAAGGGGATTCTTCTTTACTTCCCGCCTTTCTACAAACTGACGGTGCAAAACTTCTAAGGTATCAATAGTGGCTGCCGGTAGAGCTTTGAACCACTTTCTTACTTCCCCTCCCATGCTTTGTGCAAATAGCCTCATCTTCACATCCTCTATATCAACTTCATGCAGATAAAAAAATTCATTCATATTATCTACATGCTTAGGGTTTCTTAGTATAGACTAGCATCATCAAAAAAATGTATTTTATTTAATAATATGCGTGAATTTGGACTCGGGATTTTGAGGAGAACATAAAATATATATTTTAGCCTGAAAGGAGGTGGAGTCGTAGAGGATTAACAACATGATTAAACAACAAAGTGATTAGGATAGTGATGGTTCTAAGAAGACTTGTCCCGACCGAGAGGGGAACGGCATTTAATGAGGAAGAAGGCAAAGGAAGAGGGATATTCTGAGTAATGGTAGATGAAGTAATGGAAGAAGAAGGTGAGATCTGAGGTCTAATTTCCAGCCAAGTACTTACTTGCAAAGAGTAGTTCTGCAAATATTTAAGAGATTGTAAAAATTGTGTTTTTGATTGAAACCTAGATTGAAACCCTAATTGAGAGTGTGAAAACTGATCTTTGATAGGACTATGGAAGGAAATGGAGGAATCAACAACTGTCTCATCAATCTAACTCAAATATTTACTCCGAAATAAACTATGCTCAAAATTTACATCAAATTCAATATCTTGCAAATTTTCTAATCCTTCGAGAAATGAATGAGCTCTGGGAATGGAAATTATTTCTGATTGATTTTCAGCTAAACTAGAAGTCTCAACAACAGCTTTACCTTTTCTTCCAATTCTCTGAGGTTCACTAACAATAGTACGAGGATTCGGATCGGTATTGGATCTGGTGTATCTTCAAGAAGCCAGTATGTCCAATTTCAAAAACCGATATGCACTTTACAAATTTTTCAATTTAGCCTTTGAATAAACTCTAAAACTTATCATCCACAAGTTTAATAATTTCCATGAAAAACTTATTACTGGGTTTGATCTGATCTTACTCTTTTCTTCCCCAGTGGAGTCACCAAAATTTTAGCACTCGGATTGCAGCTCAGGCTAAAAAAGGCAATCCCAAGGTAACCTCAAACCAAAATTTAAACTTGGTATCTAGCCCTACCAAGTTAGAGAGGTATCTCTCGATAGAATCACAGATAAGAGGGCTGAATGAAAAATATTTTAGGCTAGCTAAGGAGTACAAGGGGTTTTGATTTTGATTTTAGGTTTGGGCTCATTGAACAGCGATTAGGTCAAAGGGATAGATCAAGGCCAAGAGGATGAAATTATTGTCTGTTTGATGGGGAAAGGTAGGTAAAAGGTTTAACATTCAAAAGAGGATTAAATGACATGAAAATATTAGTGAGGAGGTAGGGAAAGCATCTGGAATGTATTTTCCTTAAAATGGGGAGAATGAACACATTATACAAAATTTCCAAAAATAGAGCATAAATAAATATGGATTTTGCCTTTCAACTTGAAATCTAGTATATTATAGGCATGAAATGGTTTATGAATTAACAATACATTTAAAAAATTGATAACAGAGAGGAAATTGTAATATTCCCAAATGGGAAAACTCAACAATACAAGCATAAATAACGCAGTTTTTAGAAATGTATGCAATAAATTTCAAGTACAGATCCAGGATTCCTTAGATCTATTATTATATCACTCAAATCTAAAGGGAATTCAGAAAAAAATCACTATTTCATAGTTAAAAAGGTCTGCCATGCCATAAATAACCTAAAATTATGCAAAAATAGGGACTACAACCATGTATGAAAGATGGAATAACATGCCAGTGTTATTTTATTACCTCTACAATAGAAGTAGGTTGTACATAAGATCTAGAGCAAGTTTGTGGACAAAAATTTAGATCTATAGTAAATATATGCACTATACAAGCTCATTTATCAAACCCCTTGGGGTTTTCAGCAAAACACCATGTACAAAATGTAGATCTGAGATCTAAGACTGCAGATCTATGAAAATGTTCAGATCTATAAATTGGATCTAATTTGATATGAAAAGAAAAATGATCTCCTCCAACAAATCTCCAAAGTGAAGGGAATATCCCCAATACTCAGAAAATCAACTCTCCAAATGGTGCACCGAATCACCTTGCAATAGTTTCTTCATAAATTACGCACATATGGACTTATTTTTTGTTTTATGGATCAAAATATAGTTGGCCTGCAACCAACATATGAAAATATATCTCAACACCTTCAATACTGTCTTCCCAATGGATTAGAACCCTTCTCAACTGAAAATGAGTGTTGAGATGACCTAGATATGAAGATCTAGCCTCCACTTGCTACAGCTTACTGAAACAGTAAAACCCTCAATAGGATCTGTGCTATCAAAAGAAGATGAAGCTTGGCCTCAAGCCAAATAGTGGATAATATGGTGCAAGGCTCCTCCAAGAGCTACTCAATGGAAGAGGTGGGATTCCCAATCATGAACACCCTATGCTAAACAACATACAATCTTAGCTAAATAGCCAGAGAAATAAATATGTCTAAATAGACCATGTAATTAGAAAATCATAATCATACGGTAACCCCATATGGCTGTCATCATCCTCCTTATAAATAATGTAATCCTTTTCACCTTTGGTCCCATTCATTACGGTTTCCATCTTCATGCAATGAATCTCCCTCCAAAGTTGTGTTGTCCCATCATCAATACCACTCCTCCATAATAGCGCTGATGGATTTGGTCAATATTGACTAGATCTCCATGAAATTTCTTCTTCCACACTCAAGGTGGCTTTATTCCAACTATCTAAACTAATCCATATTCCCACTAGGTTATCTCCATTAATGTTCCACATTTTCCATACTAGCTTAGTTGACTTGGTCAAACTTGATATTGTCCACATGCATTTGGCCCTTGTTCACACATGAAGGTGTTTTATGCAGCTATGAATATGATCCTTTTCCCCATTAATTGCTGATAGAAATATTTATGGGTATCCCTACCCATTTATTCATCTAACTATGTGTTTGGAGCAAAATTAATATTCCAGTTATCTATATGCTAATTTAGAAATATTACAGTCCTCCCCTCCCAACTGTTGCTTCTCCTCAAGAAACTACAAGGATAGAACTGAAGATCCTCCCCTCTTCCTCTTGGAGCATATTCAAGTGATAGGTTCCTCCAAAGAACAAGATGCTTTGTCAACAATACGTCCTCAAGTTGTTCCTTCCATGTGTAAAAGTATGCCTTTGGTGAAAAATCCAAATGGCTCTCATCATGAAAAAGTGGGATATACATGGAAAAAAGTATATGTGGTCTAGAGGCCTTCTTGAGGCATGGAATCTGAAATGTATTGGGAATCATCATCCCCATATGAAGCCTCCATCCCCAAGATATCATCCACAAAAATCGAGTCACCCTCCAATATGGTAACTGATGAAACACCTCCTCCACCTTAGGCTCCTGCAAAGAAGGTGGAATGCATAGCTGAATATGTGGGACTAAAATGTCCATCCCACACTAATTCTCTCTCCACTTATTATATGTATGGGGCTTCTACTGATCTTGGGCTGAAATATTACAGTCTCCCATATTGGTCCAAGTTACCCCATCAATCAAAACATCCATGAGGTGCCTCCCCCAAGAACTCAAGTTCTCAAAATGGTTCCTCCCACATGAAGATAAGAGGTTTTATAATGTTACAAATGTGTAAGAATAAGCTCAGTAGGGAATATATTAAGATATTCCAATATGGATTCACAACAATATGGAAAAACATCAACAATTCTAAACCAAAGATAGACTTGTAGGGCATTTACTGGTTATATCACCTCTAAAGAGAGGGTGAAAACCAGAGGCTTCCTGGCCCGTTCCAGACTCTGTCTATAGAAAATTGATGAAACATAGAAAGTGTGGGAAAAACATACTCATCTTGGATTTTTCTACCCTTGGGAACCTTAGATCTACAGATCTAAATAATGGATCCAAAAGAGAAGTGAAAACCAAAAAAGTAAGAAGTGGGAAATTCCACTCTTAGGAAATTTTGCAATAGGCTCAAGGGAAAAGTTGTATAACCAAGACAGTGTAAAAATAATGTAGACTAGGGATGGTTTCCCTTATTTTAGGCTGTGTGGGACCTCCATGCAGATTTTCAGAAAAAAAATGGGTTTATAGGGCTTAAACAGATCTCCCACAATCAACACTCGCTGAAAATCAACTAAAGGAGAGGGTCGAGTTAATAGAGAAACCCTCCCTTATTAATTGTGCAGTGTCTGCTGGAAGTCATTGGAAATCAGCCATTAAACTCATATTATAGTATGGCAGCAATAAATCAGATCCATAATGAATTTCCTTTGTAGAAGCATTGAATTTACATGAAGCAAGAGCAAGAATTCTTCATAAATTAGGCAGTAATACATGTAAAAGCTATAGAAAAGAATTAACAACGTCCTATATGAGGGGCTTCAGCTGCTATAGGTTAAATATTAGATATAAAATTGATCAATGGCTGAAAAATCAGATCCCTACGATATCTGGAAGCTACTCATCCTTCTTAACAAGATCCCCTTGGGGTTTTATCAAAATAATGCATAATAAAGTGTAGATCTAGATTTTTGTACAATGAACTGCAGAAAACTTCAGGGATTTCTGAAGATTACTTTTATTACATTATATATCAGATCTCAATAATATTAGATCATTAAGCTACTTTACAAATATTAAAGATGAGAGGCAAGCCTCAATCACCTGAGATCCAGTACAATGAGAAATCCAAATAGCAGTGAAGCTAGTACATGAAAATAACGCAGTTCATGGAAGGGACTGCACTGTAGCTTGAATGAAATGATACAACAGATAAAAATTACATATATGAAAGTAAATTGAGAGTGATATCCTCTTCCGGGTGGTCACAAGACACCATCCCTGAGATAAATCGCCTCTACACAACTAGATCCTTGCAGATCTTTTTCACCCACTTGCTGCAACTCACAAGTAGCTGGAAAACCCTCAACAGGACCAATGTTGCTCATAGAGATGGAGCTTGGAAAAAATTCTAGATAATGGATATATGCATCCCAATCTCCTCCAAAAATCTACTCCATCGAAGGAGGGAGGATTCCTAAATATGAAATCCTCTTCCCTTAGGCTAAACAACCAAGAGACTAGAGTTGCTACAGCAAATTCTAAAATCATCAACAAACTTTGCTTGCTGCCTCTCCTTATTTTTATAACATGAGGGCTTGCCAAAACCCTAAACCATATTCTTAAACTTATCCTTTTTCACATGAGATATCCTCTTCTAAAAGTACGTTTTTCTTGATGGATAAGCTTCCCTCCAATCTGCATTGTAGGTGGGGCCAATATTGACCCATTCAAATGAATTTCCCCTTTTTACACTTAATGGTGTTTAATATAATAGCCCAGATTTATCCCCTTTCACATTAGGCATGTATTTATTCCCAAATTATGAGTTTAATAAACCTCCTTCTCATACTTTTATTCATGAATAAAGAAAACTAAAAATAAAATGCAACATTCCCATTAGCTGCAAAAATTGGGAATATTACAGTCTCCCTCGGAAAAATGTTGCTTGCCATCAAGAAACTCTTATTGTAAATGAAAACCATCTATTCCCTCCAAATGCCATCCACATAAGGAAGGCTTCCTCCATTTTTTGCAATAGGTTATGTATGTTTGGTTCCAACTTTGTCTTCTACTAATGCATGAGATGACTTCCAACTGTGAGGTTAGATGTCCTCTTCTTACCATGATGTACAAGATGACAAATAAATTATGTCCAACACCATCACAAACACATGAGAGACATAAAGTAAGGTAGCTCCTCCCACAAAGGAAAATATTCATCAGGCAGAACATTCCTCCATCCCATGTTTGCGAACTTGAATAAGCATTTCTATGCCTCCATTCTTAGCCATGTTGGCCTTGTTGGATCCATACTCCATCATTTCAGCATTATGCAAAGAAGAAGGGAAGGAGTAATATGGGTAAACAAAATATGTCAAGCCATATTCTCCCAAAATCAACCACTGGAGCAAGGCTCTTTTCTGCCATCCTCCATCTCCTCCATGTAAGATGGACAATCCATGCTTCCCAAAATATGATGTGCATGCCTTTCTTCGCTGCAATTTATCTTTGATACATAGGGCATGAATCAAAAAATTATGAGCCATGGTGTGGTCACCATACTAACTCAAAGCACCAAAGAAACAACTAATCTTGCTGCCCTCTATCCTCCTCATGTGCATCATGAAACCAAACCATGCTAATGGACATATGATATGTCACATCAGCCCAATACAAAGTATCATCATCAATGCACATCTTGAGATAATCATGCCAAATTTTTCACCATGCAAAACACATAGACATGGGAGATGTCATGTGGTGGCCATACCTTCTCAAGTGAAACAAAATTGTACATGCCTTCTCTTGCTGCAACATAACATTGAAATCCAAGGCATGATTAAGAGAATAATGGGCTATTGGGTAGCAAACATACTCACCCAAAAGCAGCCATAGCAACAAGGACTTTGCAGCCTTCTTGCCTCATCAACATGTGGATCTTGGAGCAACAACACAATGATGAACATGTAAACTGCCTCATCAACATAGTATAGGCAGGCTCCTCATACTACATCATGTGGGATTCATCCCTCCTCCCAAGCCAAAGTTCATGCATGAAATATACCTCCAAAAGAAATGCATGTGGACATATGAGACATACTTCAAGCATAGGTGAATACATGGACATAATATTTAACTTGTGATGTCTAAATATCCTTCTAACAACCACATCATCCATGCTTCCTCTTCATATAATCTACTAATGATGTACCAAGCATGAGATAAGAGAATGAGAATCTTTGGGGTAATGATCATGCTTACCCCCAAAGAAACCAGCACTTCCATGCCTCCTTATACATTTCATAGCTTCTCTTAAAGGCATAGATTAGAAAAATAGGTACCTTTGGAGAGTGATACAAGTCTCCCAAAGGAAAACAACGTAACAAAGCTTGCTGGAACATATATGTCTGCAAGTGATCATGTGACCCCTTGCTCACCATCCTCATCCACTCACTCAAATATGGAAGTTGAGTGATGTGATGCATAATCATGGCATTCTCCATTTGTAGAATACCATCTCCTTTAACCCATTTAAGAGCTTTGGATCTCATGGAATAATGAAATGCATCTCTGTTGAGATCTCTTAGTGAGACCTTCCTCTCATGTATGGTCCTCCAAAACCAGTGAAGCTATGAATCTGCAACAATACCTCCAACATGCTCCAAGAATGATAAAGCCTCTTTGTCATAGCCACTATGTGACAACGCTATGATACACCTTTGCTTCAAATCAACACTTTGATCTAACCCTTGGCTATGCATGGATCTTGAAATAATATGTGCTGAAATATTACACATACCTTGGATCAACTGATATGTGGGAACCTCTTGACAAAATACAAGAGTTCCTCCATCCAAGTAAATGATGTCTCCAACTGCTGGAAAGGATGATAACCTCCTTACTTCAAGTATACCAGTGCTAGTATCTTTCTTCTCCTCCTCATGCATCTCTTGATTCATGCATGTGACCCCATATGTTAAGAACTCAAGACTACCTTGCAAAGATGCAAGTGCCTCTTCTCTAGATGTAAGCTCCTTAGCAGCACGTAGTGAAAATGGAGATCTCTTGCCCAAAGTGACAAGATTGACATTCTCCTTTGTTTCCATGGGAGATGTCTCTTTCTAGCTCATCTTTTTCCTCTCCTCCTCAAACTCCTTGAGATTTTCTTCAATACTCTTCAATGTTTGAAAAAGAAGCAATGAGATCTCTTCTTCAGTCATTCTGCCTGCCTTGTGATGATAGGAAGTGTATAGCTCTTCCTCTTCATCTTGAAACCCTTTAGGAGTTTCTTTGCATCTCTTTTCTTCATTGCTATACCTCTCACTTTCTTCAAGGAAAGTGGGCATAGTTGATCTATGAGGAGATCTAAGATTCTCCAGTATTCTACTTTGCTGATAAGAAGTGCTAGGGATTCCTTCTTCTTCTTGAAATCTCATCCAGCTCTTGCTACAACTTGATTCTTCTTGAAACCCTCTAGGAGTCTCGGTGCTTCTTCTTTCTCTCTTCTGATTTACCTCTTGGGAGAGGCCCTTCTTAGATCTGAAAAATTATGAGAATAATCTCATCTGCTCCTTCAAGCTAATCTCTGCTTCTGCTCTTTAATTCACTGGTAGCTTGATCCCATAGGCTATGCCAGAGATCATGCTCTGGTACCACAGTAATGTTCCAAATGGGGATGAATAAGCCCCGTAGGGAATATCTTAAAGATAGTCATACTGCGGACTGGCAGTATTATGGAAACACATCAGAAATTATAAACCAGATATTGAAATATAGACCGGTAGGGAATTTACTAGTTATATCACCATGTGTGAGAGGGAAAACTCACGAGGCTTCGGCCCATTCTAGACTTGGCTTCAGAGAAAAACTCGATGAAACAGTAGCGTGGAAACACACTCCTCTTGGATTTTTCTACCCTTGGGAACCTAATATCTACAGATCTAAATTATGGAACCAAAAGAGAAGCAAAAACCAAACAAGGGAGAAGCGGGAAATTCCACTCTTAGGAAAATCTGCAATAGGCTCAGTGAGAACGCTGTATAAGCAAAATGGTGCAATAATAATGCTTACCAGGGCTGGGTTCCCTTATTATAGCCACCAGGATCATGCGCATTAACAAAAAAAATCGGTTTAGAGTGGGGCTTAAAATATCTCCCACAATCATACCAATGGGGAATATGCTAAAGGAGAGGGTCGAGTTAATGCAGGTGAAACTCGGCTCGTAAACTATGTTGTCTATTGGAAGTCACTGAAAATCAGCCATTAAACTCATATTACATTATGGCAGCAAGAAATATGATCCATAATAAAGTTCCTTTTTATAAGCATTGAATTTACATGAAGCAAGAGAAAGAATTTTTAGAAATTAAGCAAGAATACATGTAAAAAGTTTAAAGACTTCCAATGTCCTGTATAGAGGAGTCGAAATATGAGTAATAAAAATTAGATCTAAAACCAATAAATGGATAAAACATCATATCCATAGTAGATCTGGAAGCTACTCAGCCTTCTTAACAAGATCCCCTTGGGGTTTTACCAAAATAATGCATAATAAAGTCTAGAACTAGCCTTTTGTACAATGAAATGCAGAAAACTTCAGGGATTTCTGAAGATGAATTTAATTAAATTATATATCATATCTCAATAATATTATATCAGTCAGCTAATTTACAAATATTCAAGATGAGAGGCAAGCCTCAATCACTTGAGATCTAGTACAATGAGAAATCCAAATAGTAGTGAAGCTAGTACATTAAAATAACACAGTTCATGGAAGGGATTGCACAGTAGTTTGAATGAAATGATACAACAGATAAAAATTATAGATATGAAATTAAAATGAGAGTGAGATCCTCTTTCGGGTGGTCACAAGACACCCTCCCTGAGAGAAATATCCTCTACACAACTAGATCATTGCAAATCTAGTTCACCCAGTTGTTGCAGCTCACATGCAGTTGCAAAACCCTTAACACAACCAATGCTACTCATAGAGATGGAGCTTGGAAAAAATGCCAGATAGTGGGGAGATGCATCCCAATCTGCTCCAAAGAGCTACCCCATGGAAGGAGGGAGAATTCCTAAACAGGAAATCCTCTTCCCTTAGGCTAAACGGCCAAGAGACTAGAGTTGCTGCAGCAACTTCTAAAATCATCAACAACCTTTGCCTGCTGCCTCTCCTTCTTTTTATAACATGAGGGCTTGCCAAATCCCTAAACAATATTCTTCAAATTATCCTCTTTCACATAAGAGATCCTCTCCTAGAAGTACGTTGTGCTTGATGGATAAGCTTCCCTCCAATATACATTGTAGGTGGGGCCAAGATTGACCCATTCAAATGAATTTCCCCTTTTTACACTTAAGGGTGTTTAATATAATAGCCCAGATTTATCCCCTTTCACATTGGGCATGTATTTATTCTCAACTTAGGATTTTAATAAACCTCCTTCTCATACTTTTATTCATGAATAAAACAAACTAAAAATAAAATGCAACATTCCCATTAGCTGCAAAAAATGGTAATATTACAGGTGTAGTGTGGAAATCATGGTTTTCCCATGGTTTCTCCTGAAACATGCAATATACGAAGTATGGATATTCATACTCCCAATGGGAACCTTCAACTCTTGTGCCACTCTCCGAACAAAGCTTCTCATAAACATAATAAAATCATCAATATATGGGAGCATAAAGAAATACAAGCAAGTTCCCATATGACAACAAGGAGGCGGATCATAGTTCCATATGTGGAACCAACGTAGTGAGTCCCTTTCATACCTCAAAAAAAAGTGTAACAAATGTATTTTCAACCACTTTTTTTCTGCGACAATCATCCTACAAGATGGAATCATGAAAGTAACATTTGGTGCCAATGATGTGCACCAAAATTCATGTGGCATCCCCCACATACCACAAATAGAATGGCCAATATTAATGCTACAAATGGCCTCAAGTACATCACAATAAAATATATAAGAAGGAAAGACCATCCTTGGTACAATATGTTTCTCATAAAAATTAAAGGATTACAAATCATAAAGCATAAATATACATCCTTTAGCATGAACTTTGGTCATTGAGCTGAATTGTCTCAATTGAAAGCTCTCCCTCACTCCCAATGAGCAAGGAAGTGGTTGTGACAACATCTCTATCATCATCTGGGCTATGCATCTCTCCATATTTTGATTTACATCTCGCTGGATGCCCTCCCAAGTGAACTCCTTCATCAAGGAATAATATGCATCAAGGTGCATAGAAAGAAAGTCCACATGTGATGCATGTAACAACTTCTCCTTGAACACCAAAGCTCTAGTCAACAAGACTCTACCATAATAATAGATGACCTCATCATCCAAAATGTATCTATCATATCCCTACGGATCATCAAGAATCATGCAAGCACCAATATTCTTGGAGTACTCTACCAAAATTTGAGACCTCCAATATGGATCAATCCTCCTAAGAGACAATGTTGAAGATCTGAAATATGAAGCCCCCTACATGATGATGTCTCCTCCCTTGACATCCCTCATGCAAAATTTTTCAAAAATAATGCTTCTGTATGTGAGAGATCCATCCCAAAGTGGAAGCACCTCCTCATCCTAAAAGTTTAAAGAGTAGCCCATTTGAAACATGCTAGTGCCATCTCCTACTCTTTGAACATCCTGAAATGTATGGAATAATATTGGCCCATACCCTCTCAATAACATCCAAAGAAACAAAAAATATAGTTAACTTCCCACACCATCACCATATAAGTCATGGAGAAATAACATGAGAGTTGATATGAAAGATATCACATCACTCCAATACACCCAAACTCCTTGCTTCCATAAGATGTAAGTGCCATGCCAAGTTCCATCCACCATCCTACCCTTTGAAATAGAATGTGTCATAGGATGATGGAACTCTTTCAAGAGTAACCAACACAACCTTGCATCACGTTGTCTAGTGTCATAGATCTTCAAGTGGTTTCCCAACCTCTTCCTCATCAACATCACCCATCCAACCCATGGTGATTGTCTACCATAATGTCCAAAAGTGGCATTCTTCCAATGGTGAATACCATCCTCCCAAATCAGATTTTTGTATTTTCATTTCATGGGATGTTGAAATGAAATCTCTTCAATGACCAAGTTGATCCCATAAGGATCCAAATGGGTGGTAGGAAAAACCCTCCCATCATGATTTGTAGTGCTCATTAAGAAATATCCAACACAATCATGAGAGATGTTATCCATCATAATATTTCCTCCATCATCTATCTGCTTATTATTTGTTATACATATGGGAAGGTCATTAGAATGCTCCAACAATGGTTGGGCCCCCAATCCATCACTGTTGCTCAATGAAATCACTGTTGATCTCCATGATGGTGAAACTGCTACCTCAAGATCATATCCAATGTTGAACACATATTTTTGCAATGTATTATTCAAGACAATACTCATCCCATCCTCCAAGAATCTACATTCCAATCCCAAAGGTCGTGTGCATCTCAATAATGATACACTAGGATGACTATTTGTCTCCTCCTTGAATAAATCAAGGCTTCTCAGCACAGTGAAAGTTTTTTGCTCCAAATCAGAAATATATTTTGACCCTTGGTCATGCAATGGTACCTTCCCATCATCCTCCATATGATGTATTGAAATAACAAGAAATGGAAACATGTGCATACCTTGGTAAAACTTGGGAACATCATGTACTACTACAAGGGTTCCTATTTCTAGTGTGATGGCTTTCCCAACTATTGATGATGATGGCTGCTCTTCTATGGCTTCATCAGTGCTAGTACAAATATCTTCTTCTTCATGCATCTCCAGAATGGTGCATGGGACTCTAGATATCAAGAGATTAATATCAATTTGCAAAGATGCAAGTGTCCTTTCTCTTGAAGCAAGTGATCCTACAATAAGTGGTGGTGAAGGCTTCTTCTCCTTTGATTTCTTCTTGTCAAACTTCTTGATCAACCTTTGAGTAAAATTTTTATATGAAGTCACTTTTGTATGACTCAAATGGCTGAACCACCAATTGTTTGCTTCACCCTGAAGGTGTAGTGCTGCAATCTCAATAGCCTCTTTCTCTACTACTGGATGTAGCAGAAAAAATACATCCAAATTCTTTCCCCAAGCCTTTGTTGTGCATGAGGATGACCCATCAAAATTAGACAATAGGAATCTATTGCCTCTTTTTATTCTATTTCTGCAAGGTCTCTTCTCTTCTTTGAGCCGAATAATCTGTGGAAGAGTTAGACTCTTCTTAATAGCTCTAGTTTGAGACCTATATTTTGCAAGGTAGTCACTTAGAATCTCATGATCTAAGTTTCCTCCATCACTATGTGTCTTGTCCTCATAATAAAAGGGCATAGCATGTTTATTTGGAGCTCTATGCAATACCAGATCTTCTTTTTGCTCATAGGAAGTACATGGACCTTTCTCATCTTGAAACCCTAATATGGTTTCACTTATTTCCTTCATTATTATTGGCTTGACCTCCTTGGTGAGGTCCTCCTTAGATCTGAAAAGAGATGACATGACACTCATTCCTCCCATCATTTTTATATATTTCTTCTTCTATAGAATCTTGGCTTGAAACTCACAGGCTGAGCCAAAGATCATGCTCTGATACCACTGTAATATTCACAAATGGGAAAACTCAGCAATACATGCATAAATAATGTAGTTTTTAGAAATGTATGCAATAACTTTCAAGTACAACTCAAGTATTCCCTAGATATATTATTATATCACTCAAATCTAAAATGAATTAAAAAACAAATCACTATTTCATAGTTAAACAGGTCTCCCATGCCATAGATAGCCCAAAATCATGAAAAAATAGGGATTGTAACCATGTATGAAAGTTCGAATACCATGAGAGCATTCTTTTATCACCTCTGCAAAAATAGTAGGTTGTACATTAGATTTGGAGTAAGTATGCAGACAAAAAGTTTCTATAGTATATCTATGCACTATACAAGCTCATTTATCAATCCCCCTTGGGGTTTTCAACAAAAAAAAAATGTACAAAATGTAGATCTGAGATCTAAGACTACAGATCTATGGAAATATTCAGATCTAGAAAGTGGATCTGATTTTATATCAATAGTAAAATTATCTCCTCCAACAGATCCCCAAAGTGAAGGGAAGATCCCAAACACTCAGAAAAATTGCTTTCCAAATGGTGCACTGAATCACCTTGCAACAAATCCTTAAACAATTATGTAGATTTGGACATATTCTATGTTGTAGGGATCAAAATATAGCTGGCCTATAGCCAAGATATGAAAATATAGCTCAATACCTTCAATATTTTTTTCCCAATGGATTATAACCCTTCTTGACCGAAAATGAGTATTGAGATGGCCTAGATCTGAAGATCTAGCCTCCAGTTGTTGCAGCTTACTAAAACAATCAAACCCTCAGTAGGATTTGTGTTGTCAAAGGAATATGAAGCTTGGCCTCAAGCCAAATAGTGGACAACATGGTGCAAGGCTCCTCCAAGAGCTACTCAATGGAAGAGGTGGGATTCCCGATCATGAAAAACTATGCTAAACAACATACAATCTCAGCTAAAGAACCAGAGAAAGAAATATGTTTAAACATGCCATATAATCATAAAATCATAATCATAAGCTAACCCCATATGACTGCCATCCTCCTCCTTATAAAAAATGTGAACCTTCTAACCTTTGGTCCCACTCATTAGCATTTCCATCTTCATGCAATGAATCTCTATCTAAAATTGTGCTTTCCCATCATTAACTCCTCCATAACAACGCTGATGGATTTTTCAATATTGACTAGATCTACATGCAATGTCTTCTTCCACACTAAAGGTGGCTTTATTATAATTATCTAAATTGATCCATATTCCCACTAGGTTATATCCATTATTGTTACACATCCTCCATAATAGCTTAGTTGACTTGGTCAAACTTGACTTTTTCCACATGAATTTGGCACTTTTTCACACATGAAGGTGTTTTATCCAGCTATGAATATGATCTCTTTCCCTATTAAGAGGGTTTTTATTGCTGCTAGAAAGATTTATGGGTCTCACTACCCATTTATTCATCTAACTATGTGTTGGGAGAAAAATTAATATTCCAATTAGTTGTATGCTAATTTAGGAATATTACAAAAACTATGTCTAAAACTTATGCCACATGGATCCCAAGAAAATAGCTGCAATTTTCCATTAATGTCCAAGCGAAAATGATGCTTGATCAATACAATATTTCAAATGGATTAAAACCATTACAATGACTGAAAAAATACACCTTATAGAGCTTGAAACCACTTCCTCTCATCCTCAGGGGTCGAATCCTTGAGGTGAGTGAGTTGTTACATCAAAAGTTGAACTGAAAGCTAGAGTCTAGGATGAGGAAAGTGACTCATTCCTATCTTTTATAACTGATACATTTGACTTCAACTAATGAGTTACCTAATGTAGATACCTTAGGTACAAGTAAAATATGACATTTAAATTGGTAAATTTTTCACTTACCCAAGTAAAAAGTGAAACAAAAGTGAAAGTTCAAAATTTGATGAAACTGGTGAAAATGTAAATTTCCTAGTAAGAGCGCAGCGCCATGATAGAAAAGTTGACATGTTTTGTAAGCCATTTCTGGAGGCCTTACCCTTATCAAAATCAACTCCATGATAGCTTATTGGAAAGGTCTCTGAGTCTAGTTTCCAAATATGCTTTCATTTATGAAAATGGTGTCTATAGGCCCTGTCAAAAACCTCTTCTCCCAATACTGTTAAACACGCAGCACCAGGGTCAAAAAGAGGGCAAAAGCATGATATTTTGGTGGTTTTTTGCCTCTTTAGGGAACCAATTTTGCTCCAAATATCCTGAAACTTGATAAGGTTTATTTACTCATCATTATTACTTGAGGATTCTAACCATTTTCCATTTGGATGTCCCAAAAAAGAGCGTAGCGGTAGTGGCGCTACACGTTTAACAATTTTTCTGTGTGCTAAAGTGTCCAAAAATCAAAATTTGCACAAGCTTACCAAAATCTGCCAAAATTTATCAAAAATGTGAGGTCACGTGCTTTTTAAGGGTTTGAGGCATGAAGAGACATCTCAGCAAGTATATGTAACTTTTCTTTCTCCTTTTGTTCGGTCAAATCCTGAATCTTTGCGTGGGCTTATTTGAGATTGGCCCTTGCAATATTGTGTCCCATGGCATAGTGTTTTGTCATCTTCATCTAAATGTCAGTGCCTTTATTTTCCTTCTCTAGTAGGCCCTCTAGATGAAAATTTTCTCTCTCAAGCCAAGGCTCTCTGTATTTTCTAATATTTATGGAAAGCAACTCATTTCGAGTAAGCTGCTCTTCCAATTCAGCCTCTTTCTGCCTTTCCTGGGCTAAAGCCCTCTTTAGCCCAATTTTCCTCGGTCTCCCTCTCGAAAACCGATCTTCCACATCATCACTCTCATCAAACTCTCCCAAGGTCTCCTCCAACAAGGCCTTGACATTTCCTTCCTCTCTTTGAGCTTTGATTGTATTGACTTCACTGATGGTTTGCTTAGTCTTTAGTTACTGATTTTCTAGCTCAAGGAAATCAATCATGTACTATGCTATATCAATATTAACTTGAGGCTTACTAATATTGGCCTCCTTTACTCTTATCACTACACTATTGACCCTAACTTCATCCTCCTCGTCAATCTCAATCAACTGAAAATCCTGCTCAGTTTCATGTTAGTCATCCTGCTCAACCATGGTAAGCTCTGTAGCCTTTTCCTTGCCCTTTTATACCTATTTTTCCGATGAAGAAGGTATGGACCTTTTCACACTATGTGAAGAAAACACATTCCTATGGCCTCTCTGACAGGTCTTAAGGAATGGCTCAATATCAGTCATCTTAGTGTAAGTTGCCTCAATGTCCCTTTCACTACTTGATGTTCCAGTATCATGATGTGATTGTGAAGGGTTATAGAAAGGTGATGAGGTAGGATCAACATGAGGTGAATGGATCTGAGTGGGTGGTGATGTATGAACAACAGGTAGATATGGAGAAGTGGCTACGGGAGGATGATATGATGAAGGAATATCCTTCTCATGATGGCTAGGTGGGGTAGTGAAAACCTCATTTTTAATTAATGCATCCCATGAAATGTTTTTCTGCTGAAATTGATGCATGACCCCCATTTTTATAAGTGAATGATGAAATAGACTCTACATTTGATGACTATATTCCCTCTTTTTCACAATATAAGCCATCTTGTGAATGATTCAGAAAAGATAATAAGGTATGTGTAGCATTCTAACCTAGTTAAATTCATGAGGATTTGGATATGATATGAGTAGAGATGAGAAAACCTCCCCTCACAAGTGAAGTATTTCATGATTATCCTCATCATTGCAACATATCAGTTAAGGAGCTGAGAGAAAGGGAAAATTGACTTCTTGTGATACTTGTACCTAGGTTTGAGGTACGGTTCATAATAGCTCATATCCATGTTTTCTTGTTTAAACCACCTCTCTCCCACACTAAGGATCCATGTAGTAGCTACAATAGCATTGGTGGACATATCAAAGGTGACTCCCATGAGAGTGACCTATTTTTCATGAAAATTAGGGGTGAACAATTGTGTTAACTCTGGGTGATTTTGAATTTGCTACACTCTCTCACAAAATTCAAAACAACCTACATGCTTGAGAAAAGACAAAGTGAGAGGATAAGTCATGAGTTCCCTTGTGGCTATGGGTTAAAACCTGTTAATTTCCCCTCCTTTATGATAATTTCTTCTTGGCGTTTGTGCCTCACCAAAATCACTATTTTCTTCTTCAGATATTTTAAACTTTGACTTACGAAACCCTAGGGTACAAATGGAACGAGATGAAAGGGAAGGGGATGAGATGCCTAGTTTGAACAAGTGAAGGGAATGGGTGAAGGGAATGAAGTGAATGAACAAACTAATTCAATGAAAACCCTAGGTGAATGAAATTTACCCAGACTCTGACTAATATATGTTTTTAGGAGATGAACCAAGTGTATGAAAAATGACCATAAACTCATATTAGGGTTTATTTTCAATTCAATAAAGAACCATAAAATAACTTAGAAATAAGGAAATCAGGGTGTACTTACTATTTATAACATCCTTGGAGGAATTAGGAAAAGTTTTAAATTCATTTGAACTTTTTTGAAGTGACACAACACTCAGAAAAATTGACTGTGTAGGCGCACAACACCACTTTCCGAGGGCGTAGCACCTATACAAACATGCAGCGCCTCTGTCTGAGCACATAGCACCTTCACAATTTACACTAGGATCTCCTGGCAAGCGTGTAGCACCAATAGGCAAGTGTGCAGCGCCAGCTCAAATGCGCAGTGCCAACCTTGAACGTGCAGCACCTGTGGATTTTGGGCAGAACTGCTCAAAACCTCAAAAATTATCCTGTTGAACGCTCTTGATAGCTTTGAATAGAAAAAATGATATGTTTTGAGGCGCTTGATGGGCTTTATAACATTGATGAATTTGAAATTTATTTCAAATTACCCACTTTTCTAAAGTTTCACTTTCTTCTTTGTCACTGATATTATTTTTCTTTTTTGACTTTGGCACTGTAGGCTTGATCACGATGGAGTTTGGCTCTATTGATCCGCTTTGGCTGAACATAATTGTTTTGACAGCTTTGGGGTTTTATTTATTACATATAATAACATGAAATTGCATTTGGAAAAAATTAAAATAAACTAAATAGGTGACTTTTCTATCAAAATGGAATTTTGGTAAAAAACATCCTTAAACTGAAAATATAACCTTTGAAATATAATGAATCTATCATGATTATCATTTCAATCCCTCTCTTATATGTGTTGATGTAATCAAAATTAAGGAATGACCTTGAAAAATATAAAACCCTAATGACCTAATGAGATTTCTTTTTGACCTGACTTAGAATGAGGCTTTGAACTTTGACAGACTTTCAAGTAAAAAGAGCATTTCCATAAGTGTTATTATGCTCAAGGGGACATAGGAATGAGTCATCCATATGAATATTAGAGGGAGAGTAGAGTTTATTGAAAAATACAACCACCAGTGGAACAATTTTAAGTCATGACCTAATGGAATGATGAAAAATTTATTCAGTATGAGACAACTAAGATGCACATGCAAATGTATTTTGATAGCTGGTGGAAGCATGCAAAGACTGACACTAATAATGGGCATCAATGGCCATGAAAATATCTAATGTTTTAGCTCTGCTGGAAAAGTCCAACTTTTGATACAGTTCTCTAAGAGCTTCATATGAGAAGGGGATGGTTTCTGCGACAATGGGAGCCTGCATCATTTGCTGGATTTATTGGGAATTAATGGTAAACAAAACCTCTCCTGTTGGGGTTACTACATATATTTGAGTTATGTCATAACATGCATGGAATTTACTAATTAATTTAGGACAACTATGGGTCTTTGGAAAAATTTCATATGGAAATTTGGTTTCCCATAATCGTATGTCATCAACCTCATCTAGCAATTTATCCTCAAGCCAACAGTAGACGTCGAATAAATTGAATACTGACTCTGTCTCATGGATATTTTAATCTCTATTAGCGAGACCCATGTGATCAAGGTCTACATGAGGTTATATCATAGGACTGAAGGGATGTTGATCCTTCTTTGGAGGAATTTTGTTTTCTGTGAATAATCTATGTATGCCATTATTTGTTGAAGAGAAGAATGGAGGCAAATAATTATGGATTTCAAAAAGGGAGTTGTTGTACATTAGAATGGGGGAATGGGAAGAAAAAATGGATTCTGATCGATCCTATAGAGAAATGATAGCTTTATGCGTCTCTATTTTGCTGAAATTATTCACAAATCGATCACCTGCAATCAATATAATTTTGTAAAAATGGTAAATCTTGCCTTCAGTGATGAATTTTGGATTTATAATGTCATTGGGAAACTGTTTGACATGGCACGGGCCTGTTGGGTAATGGCATGATCCATTAATTTTCTAATGGGTTTGTGGTGGGAGTGCATTTGATTAGACGGAGGGGACAAATGGGAGCTTATGTGGCACAACGGTAATGGCTAATGGTCATACAACAGTCACATGGATGCGACGGTTTATATAGCAGTGGAAATTGATTTTCGGGGGGGGATGGGTGTTCATGATAAATGGTATTGGTCATGGGGGATGAAAAATGTTTCGGGCATGACACGTAGCATCAGAGGCGGTATCGAAAACCATTCATTTTAGAACCCCCCCATGCCCCCCCCGGCCCCCCAACGTTAACATTCGATGGATGAAGGGGGGGAAAGTATCGTGGACCGTCAAATGATGAGGAGGGCACAGGGATGAGGTGAAAGGTGAGGGAGAGTTAAGTGAATGATGCGATGTGAGTGGATTTGGGGTCAGGGAGAGTTAACGAGTGGCATAGGTATATTTTAGGACTTAGGATAGGGAGAATATAATGCTTTCGAGACTTAGGATAAAAATTATGACATAGATATGTCAAAATATGTTCAATTAAAGTTTGATTCCCAAAATTTGGAACATATAACCCTTTATCCTTTGATTTTTCTCTTTTTATCAATGACACATGAACTCTCTAAACTGCAATTTAGAGGATAAATTTCATGTTTCCTCCATTCATCCTTCTTTTCTTCATGCCTACCTACCAATGTCACTAATATAAAAAAAATATTCTTTTGCAAGGTGCATTTGGGCTTGAAGACCCTAAATCATATTTTCTTTAAAACTATAACCTACATCTCTCCTTATTTATCCCATTGATTCAGATTAAACTGTTGAGTCAATTTAATTTCTACCTATATATTGATATGTCGAGATTAAACAGATTTGAAAATCTTTATTTTCGAACCTATCAACATAAATTTGAAATTGTACAATTATGATTAAACCATATGATTGAACAAACCTATCTAAAGCAGTCGAATTTTGACTTGCAGCACTTTCAGTATTATTTCTTTTGGGGTTTTTCTTTCTTTTTCTTTCTTCTTTTTTCTTCATTATTTATTATTTATACCCTCTTTTCGTTTCTTTTTTCATATTTTGTTTTTGGAAATCACTTGAATATTGGGAATCATACTCAATATGAATTTTAAAAATCATGAAATATTCAATCATCTTGAGATCCTATAATTTATAGGATACTAACAGTGGCTCCAGCTAGGGATGGCACTTCCCCAAATGAAGTGTCATGAATGTAAGACTAGTGGCCTTTAATGCTCCATTTTCTACAACATTTTCATCTTTTTTATTTTTATTTTTTATGACTTCTCGTCAAACTAGGCTTAGGGCCTTCTCTTTGGGCTTCAACCATGGTTAATGAATTATAGAAATGACAAACTATAAGACTGTGGTATTTACAATGATGAAGGACCAACATGAATTTTCAAGAGAAATAATGTTTCAACATACTGCCATTGAAATGACCTCCAGGTAACTATGTTCCATCCAACTCTTTAAGAAAATATGCATTGTTTCCTCTGAAAGCATCAATGATGTATGGCCCTTGAAAGAAAATGTGAAACTTTCCATGTTTTCCTTTGTCTTCTCTTTTCGAATCCCATTTCAAAAATTTGTATCCTAAAGTAAAATCATTAGCCTTTGTTCTCTTATCAAAAATATTCTTGATATTCTCTTGAGTCACTTGAATTCTGTTACAAAATTCCTCTCTGGATTGCTGCAACTGAATGGTTTCATTGATCCTTCTCTGTATATCATTTGGTTCAGCTTGAATTTCCTAAATAATCTTCATGACTGAAACTCCTAAAGAGGAAGGAAAAATTACATCCATTCTGTAAACTGATTGGTATGGAGACATGACAATTGATTTCTTTGTAGTAAGCCTATCAGCCCAAAGAGCATTTATTAACTTGTTGTGCCATGATTTCTTGTTATCTTCCAAGATATTTTTGATGATATTCACCAAATTTTTGTTTGAAGATTCAACCAATCCATTACCTTGAGGGTAATAGGCTGTTGAATTCCCCAAATTTATATGATATTTATGAAAAGAATCAAACATTTTATTGGACTTAAAGGATGTAGCATTATCTGTGATTATTTTTCTATGACAACCAAATCTAGATAGGATATTGGTTTCAAGGAATTTGATGATGATAGAGACGGTGGAATTTTTAGAAAGGGTGGCTTCTATCCATTTGGCAAAGTAATATATGGTAGTGAGGATCCATTTATGTTGGGTAAAGGATGGGGGATGAGTTTCTCCAATGAATTCTAAGCCCCGTTGTTTAAAAGGGCTCTCAATAGAAATAGGCTTTAATGGAAAGGGAAGTAGCTTTCTTTTTCCTTCAAATATTTGGCATTTGTTACAAACAGTGACCATCTTATGGATGTCATGAAAAGGGTAGGCCAGTAGAAACCAACCCTCATGATCTTTTTTGCAGTGGTTTTCCAATTAATATGGCCACCATAGTCACCTTCAAGGAATTCCTACATAACTTTATCTGCATCATATTTTAGCAAAACTTTGAGTAAAATACCTCCAATATCTTTCCAATACAAAAAAAATTCCAAAATGCAGAATTTGACATCTTTCAATTTTATAAATCTTTCTTTAGTTTTGGATAAATCAGGAGGAGAATTCAAGTTTAAAAAAAAACATACAAGATATTTGCATACCATGGAGAATTTAGGAATGCTTCATCAACCAGTGTAGTCTCCATTTCCTCTTGATCATCTAATGAATGGACAATATTAATTTCTAGTGCATGAAAGTTTTATTCGACCATAAATTTGGCTAATCCTTCGCCCTTAATCAATTTGGTATGTTTGATTTCCACATCATATTCCAAAATAACATCAATAAATTTGCCTCTTTTTCCATCAGGACCATTATGTTTTAATATGTCTTTGACCACTACATTGGGCACATAAGCAACGATATGTGAATGTATAATGTAAACCCTGAAATCCTTTAATGTTTTGACAAAAACAAAAGCATGTTTTTCCATGATATTCTATTTCAATGATGCATCACTTAATGCCTTGCTGAAAAATCCTATTGGTTGTTCATGTCCTTCACTATTTTTCAGCAACAAAACAACAGCACTAGTATGTTCAGATGAAAAGGAAAAAACTATAAAAATTTTGGTAAAATATGGGCTGATTAGGACTTGAGCTTTAGTCAATGCTTGCTTCAAAAGATAAAAATATTGTTTAGCTTCAATGTTCCATTTAATTTCTGAATCTTTCTTGAGCATATTTGTAATATTTCTCAAAATTTTTGAAATATTGGGTATAAACCTCCTCAAAAATTTGATTTTAGAAATGAAATATTGAAGTTCTTTGAAATTCCTGGGAGGACTAATCTTGAATATTCCTTCTATTCTGCTAGGGTCAGTTATGATTCCATCTTGAAAAATAATGTGACCTAGTAGTTTTCCTTCTTTAAGTCCAAACTTTATTCATTTTTCAAAAACTTTTTTCAAATGTGGTAAGTGATCTTCATCGATTTTTGAATATACAGTAATATCATCAATATAGATCACAGAAATGGACAATTTCATCTGCAAAAAAAATGTCCATGGCACTTTGAAAAGTAGCTCCATCATTCATTAATCCAAAAGGCATCTTCACAGACATAAAAGTCCCCCAATGAGTAGTGAAGGATATTTTGTTTTGATCATAAGGATGCACTAAAACTTGATTATAACCTGAAAAACTATCTAACAAAGAGATCATACTAGAACCTACCACCCTCTGCAATATGTGGTACATTTTTGGTAAAGGGTTGTTGTCTTTAAGAGATACTTTATTTAGATTCCTAAAATCAATGCCAAGTCTCATTTCACCTATTTTATTTCTTGTAGCCATAATTTTGGATACCCATTTGGAATATCTGAGTTGAAGTATGATATTTGAGTTGTACATTTTCTTGATTTCTTTCTCAACCAAAGGCATCAAATCAAGATTTATCCTACGCAATTTTTGTTTGAAAGGATTTTTATCCTCCTTGATTGGAATCTTGTGTTGTATGATTCTATTATCATAAGACTTTAAATCCTCATAGCTCCAAGAAAATACATCTATGAATTCTTTGATCATGGCTATATATCTTCTTTTTGTAATTATAGGCAGTGATTTTGACAATTTTATGATTTTGGGATCTTGTTCAGTGCCTATGTTACATTCTTCAATGTGTGTACCTGTTGGTTCCATTTTAGGTTTCTTAGCCACATCATTAAAGTCAAATAGTTCTTTTAAAGGGACCAAGCCTCTAGGAAAAATATTATATTTGAGTTGCAGTACTTCGAATTCCTCTTTTTCAGGGTCTTTATGACTTTATGTTTCATGCATAGTTTTATTGGTCGAAATATTTACATCAGAAATAATAGATTGTTTTCGATAGTAATTTGTACATCACCATGATTGTCTTATTCACAATCTAGGTTTATATTTCTATCTTCAAATCCATCCTTATATTGTAAGAAACTTTCAATTTGTTTGCCACTTCCAAAAACTTGCCAATATCTCATGTTATTTGGCACAGAAGGACGATGTTTAACCTATATTGTGTATTGTTTGTTTGGGTGAGGCAATTGACATCTACTTGCCAAAAAGGCTAAACCATTTTCTAGGAAACTTTGATTTCTAGGGATAATTGTTAAATCATATTCATCAAATTTTCTTAGGAAATCAAGTATGTCATTTCTATAAGCTCTTTACCTGGGATGTTTTGCTACATATTTTCCTTTTATTTGTTTCATGACTAACTTAGAATCACCATGTACATATATCCTCTTAGCTCCTATTATTTTCAACAATTGTAATCCTAAGAGTAGGGCTTCATATTCTTCTATGTTGTTCGTGCACTGAAAATTTAACTTGTATGAGTGACCTTGTGTACGATTGTTTCCTGCATGATACACCCAAATACCTCCTCCTGAGCCAGCTTTGCTACATGAGCCACCAAAGCTCATGTTCCAAAGAGGTTCATTCTTAGGATTTTCTTGTATTTTTTGCATTTTATTGTCATTATTTCTTTAAGATAATTTTCTGCATGGGTAATCTCTGAATCAATGCCTCCATCATTATTCATAATGAAAGATTTAAGGTCAGTGTGAACAAAGTACAAAGGGTAATTATGTGGTTTTCCTTGACTAATCACCATGTACTTCATTAATGTTTCCCTCTACAGTCTTCTTGGTTGAACAAGCACATGTATTGTAGCGTAAGTCATGTCTATTTGTAGGGTCCCTTGTAATTTTTCTCCCCATGAGTGAGATAAAAGAATGACATACTCAGGAGATATGTCATCTACAACTATATCCATTAGTAGATTCTTTGTTGGTATTTGAGCTAAAGTGACATAAATGTTTTTGGTAAGACCTAGACATCTAAATTTTCTAGAAACAAATGAGTACAAATCTTTGTAGGGTCTCATTATTTCAAGGCCAAGCTTCTCCATAACAGTATTTGGCATAAAATTATGTGATGCAACTAAATCCAACATGGAATTATGAAGAATTTTGTCATGAACATTAAGAATGACATAAAAGGGAGGGACACCTCCTTCTTGGGGTTTACCATCAAATTATTGCCCAAACAAAAGCTGAGGCTGATAATCATTTAAATTAATAGTATCAGTAATCTCCCCTATGTTTAGTACCTTTACAACCTGAGAAATATACACATTTTTGGTGATCAATTAAGTGAGATGAATAGATATTTTCAATTTATCAATTACATTCTCAATAATTAATGGTGTTTGAACTTTGAGTAGATTTGAAAAATCAGTTCTTTCAGCCACTAATTTTTGGGTGAACTCAATTTGTTTACTTGTACTAGGAATATCAGTCTGATCAATTTTGGCAGGATTATCAATTGTTTCTTAGTACTATTTTTTGTGCTTTTCTTTTCTGAATTATTTATATTTTTCATTGAGTTTTCTACTATTTTGTTGAGATCCTTTTCATGAACTTTCTTGGCAAAATTTTCTGAATTCTTTTTATTGGAATTGTCTAAGTTTTTATTTCTTCTAAGGTTGTATTTTATGTGACCCTCCATGATAGCATTCTCAAATCCCAGTTTATAATCATTAGGTTCCTTAGATTCTAACTTTGTTTGGGTTAATAAAAATAATCTGTGTTCTTCTTCCGTGAGAAAAAGAGAGTAACCATCATTAATCCCTATTAAATTTATCTGATTTTCTTCTACTTCCTCAACTACTCCATATTTATCAACATAGTTCTCTTATAATGGAGGCCTAATTTGCTGATCCTGACCTCTTTTCTCTCTTTATCTAATCTGAGGAGGGTTTCTTCTAGGATTTTGATTTTCTATTTTGAGGTGTTTTTTTATTTTCTCTAGGAATAGTTATCTCATTCAGATTAATCCTCTCCATCATTCTCTCCAAATTTCTTACCAAATTGTCAATTTTAGCATCAGATGTAGAAGCTATAGTTTCTTCCCTTATAGTAACTCTTCTCTCAATTCTCATCCTAGCTCTTTTTGCTAACAATTTGGCTTCTACACTCACAACATCTCTTTACATTTATTATAAATTTCATGAATTTTTCTCCCTGAGTTGATAAGCCATGTCTGGGTGAAAACCATCTAGGAATTTAACTAAGACTAAACCTTGTGGTGGTTTCATGTGAGAAGGTAGTGTGTTGTATACACTATTGAATCTAGTGCAATAAACTTGAACACTCTCACCTGGAGACCTCTTGATACTTTCATATTCAAATAAAATCAGAAGAGGATTTTTATGAATTTCCCATCTATTAATGAATGTTTGATGAAATACATGGAGGTCATTAATATTGTTTGCAATTAAACCCTTGAACCATTTTTTGACTTCACCACCTAAACTCTAAGCAAACATTCTCAATTTGACAATGTCTTCATCAATTTCTTGGAGGTAAAAGCAGTCATTGATTTTTTCAACATGTTTTTGGGCAGTTATAGGACCGGTCCCATCAAATTGTGGAATTTTAGATTGGTAATCCTAGGGCATAGGTGGCAAAGGTGTTGGCAACACTAATTGAGCATATCTAGCTACTATTAATGGTGGAGGTGGTGGAGGAAGGTGAACAGTGGATGAAGTAGGATGGGTAGTGGGAGAAGATGATTGTGTAAATTTTTAGTATGGGGATGAACAAAAGTAGTGGTGGGGATTGTGGAAGAAGTAGGACTAGCTGACTTAAAGTGGAAACTTTGAGAAGTAATTGAAGAAGTTTCTATAGTAAATGCAGTTAATTCTACAGATTTTTGGAGGTAGGCATCATCAAGAATTTAAGTAATCTTTGTTATCAAATCTTGGAGAGTATAAAAATCATGGAGAATCTGGATATCATATTGAATTTGTGAGTAATATTCTCTCATTGGACTTTGTTGTAAGATAGATGAATCAAATATTGTATGGTCAGTCCAATTCTCAGATTTGGTCCTGAATAGACCTTGTTCAAAATAAAAATAAAATTGAATGTCTTGTAAAGTGACACGGTTTTCAGGGAGGGAATTTGACCTATGGATAACTCTAGTCTTTCTTAAAATATTCTCAGGATTGTCAACTATAAGAGGAGGATTGGAATCAGAATGAGATCTAGTAGATATTATTTTATGAGCCACAATTCAAATCATATGCACATACAAACTAATTATTTTCAAAATCTGAAAGAAACCAAGCTTAAAAAATAATTCTGTCATACAATGCCTTTAACTAGGGTTTTTGAATTCGAATTAAACAAGTATTTTTCAGTTTATGATCCCAGTATGGTCGACACTATGTTATCATTATATAATTTTAATATTGGTAATAATAATCATAAAATGACAACATCAAACCACTTTGGAGCCTAGGTTCTAGCTCTCCTACACTCGGAGAGGGATCTCTCTGTAAGATTTAGTTTCTTTTTTAATGTTTTCTAATGTTAGGCTAATTAAATTGGTTGTGAAGGTTGATATTTGATTGATAGTTTTGGTTGGATAAAGGGATTTGTTTAAAATGTTTCCATTGGGCTATGGAGTCACAATAGGCTAGGTCGTTGCATCAAATTTTCCAGAGAAATTGCAAGGCAAGCTAACTGTATTTACTAGATCTATAAAACATAGTGAAATATGAGATGAAAGAAAAATGATTTCAGTAGTGGTTAAAAATGAATTAATTATTTTTTAACCATATCACAGAAGAAAAACATCTATATTGTAAAGCAAACCATAATTAAGGTGCTCTATGTAGAAAATCTCAATCGTCAGATTTTTATTTTACAATTAGAATGTAAATTGTACATTAATGTAAATAACAGTGGAAAACGTTAAAAAACAGTAAAGAAAAGACATCACCAGGAAAATACAACTCAAGAATCTTGTAAAATGGTATTCTATTATTGATGCTCCAACTCCAAAATTACAATGCTCCAATAGAAAAAAGCTTACAATCTAGGGTCCAACCCCTAATACTGAATAGAAATGCAGTATTTAAACTATTTTCTAGTGATTTCCATATCAACATAGGCAACATGATATTTATTACAATGATAACTGAAAATTGACAAATGTGACCACCATGTGGACATGTTAGAATAACTATGACAAGTGGTTGTAATCTCCATAAAGTCGTTACTGTGTGTTGTAGTCCATTGATGTGCTACCAGATACAAGGGTGATATGCCGAGCTGATACTCTGGTCTACATAATTAATTAATGAGTTGAGGTGGTTGTTCCGCTGATATGTTGAGTTGTCATCCTTCCTGGTAGTCAAAAAAAATTTCCCATTTTTGTCCATTCAGAATCTTGATTCTAATTATCTTCCTGTATATTTCATCAGTCTTTGTGTATTTCATGAATGCTAGCCTGAAATAGAAAATATGCTTAATTTCATGTTGAATGTATAGATCATTATCCATAGAGTCTAGGAAGGCTCTTCAAGTCATTGAACCTTTGATTCTTGCATATTTTTTGGTGTCCTTGTCAATCTCCTTTAGCTTCTTTACATAATCTAACCTATGCATGAGCTTTTCATTTATCACAAAAAGAGATGGAAGTCCTCTTTATATCAGTGGTTCAATTATATTGAAGAATATGGTGACACCAATTTGTAGTTGATGACACTTTCTTCTACCTTTGTGACCAAGATATTTTTGTTCATTACCTTATTGAATTCCAATATGTGGTTGTTTTGTCATCAACTCCTAGTGGTTCCAATTTAAAACTTCTCTTAGAATTAAAGAACTTAATGATATTATTTATTGTTTCATGCATCCCTGTCAGCTCTCTTTTGGCCTTGTCTATAGCAACACTCGCTAATCCAATTAGATCTCTCTGTTCAAAAATTATTTGGATGGAGGGTCATATCCCATTCATGGACTCAATAATACTAGTCCAAGTAATTTCCTTTTCTTGTCTAATAGTTTGTCCAATAGTAGTTTCACTCTATACCTTGATTAATTTCTCAATCTATTTTTGAGCCCTCTATATCTCATTCTCATGGGCATTGTCTGATCTTTTCTTCAAATCCTTCAGATTGTTGATTTCTTCTTCAAGATTTTTAATCTTTATTTTTTGAAGGGTCATGTTCTCCATAAATTTTTCTAACTTCTCTGCACCACCTTATGTGCCTATTGCTGATGGTGTTGTTGTAGGAATAGATGCAATTCGGACAAACTCTAATGGCATAATCACCATTTCTGCATTCTCATTTTCTTTCACTAGTTTTTCCATCTCTATATCCATATTTTTTAACTCTGCAGACTACTCCATGATAAAATTCATCATCCCAGCCTTTTGTGCTTCATTTTCTTCAATGTATTTTTTGAAGGGGTCTTCAGTTCCTGACAGTTTGAGCTATTTTCTGAGGGCTTCTATATCAACATTCTTTTTCTTCAATATTTCTTCCACAACCTCCACATTTTTTGGGTCATACCCAATCATCACTAGTAAATCCTATAAGGATTTAATTCTTGTGTATTTTGCTAGATAATATATCTTCGCCATCTTTAGCTAAGATTGAAAGTTAGACAAAAATACGTGCAGTTTGGATAATCTCATGGCAGTGTTGGTAAAAGTGGAGGAAATCATTTCTCGAGTTTTCTTATGCATTTCCATCTGATCTATTGGATGGACATATTTAAAATCAAACTAAAAAGAAGTGTTCTTATAGTCCGCAGGTGCTTTGGGATGAGATATTTGTGCTTGTAAGAAGGCCATTCTCATTTTCCCTTTCTCTGAATCAAAGGATGATAAAATCCTACTCTTTGTATTGTTTGTCTATTTCCAGAACTGGTTGTAGGTGCTGGTTTTGAGAATTTCTTAGGTCCCTATATTACTAGTGAAGTCGCTTATTTTTGTTAGTTTACCTCCCTTACTGTTATTGTTGTACCCCTGTAACCCCAATATATTTATTATTGTGCCCTTACATTATTATTGTTAGGTTGGCTAGGATTATATTGTGACCCTTGGACTCCTATATGTAGAAGGAAATTTTTTCATTTGTATCATCCAATAATTGTTCATTTATTTAATGTAAATGAGGTTTCCCCCTTACAGTGGCTTATTTCCAAGGCATTTATATCTCTTTTATTTTATTCTTGGAGTTGGTTTCATAACATTTGGTATGAGAGCTTTGGATTCTAGAGTTTCGCGGCTCCAAACATATCATGTTGGAATTTTTGCTATAAGTTTGTTCTACAAATATTCAGAAGCTTAAATTTGTAGCACACGATACCAAAATCACGAGGAACCTAGTGTAAAAATTTCAAATATTGGTTTGCAATATTTGCGAAGATATTATCTATGGAAGTTAGTGTTTTTCCAGTCTCCTGAATTTCCTCTAAAATAGGTCATCGTGGAATTTTCACTATAGATTGTTTTATACGAAGCTAAAAAAGCTAATTTTTTTCTCACATGAAGCAAAGATCTGCATGAAATTTGTGTAAAAATTTTAGAACTTGGTTCACAATATTTGTGGAGATATGAACTATGGAAGTTAGGGTTGTTGCAAGCTCCCGAATTTCATCTAAAAGAGGTTACCAGTGGAAAATATTCATAGCTCTCTCTCTGAGCATTGGATTGGAATTCTATAAATATTGGTCACACGTAGACATAATTTAGTTTCCTGTGTATCAATTTCTGAGCCGAAGGAGGAAACAATGACACGTGGCACGTTGTACAAGTTCGCTCTACTGAAACAGTCCTTAATTAGGTCATTGTGGGAGATGGGGCATAAATTTTCCTTGAAGAATCCAAATCAGGTAAAACCTGTGGCATTCGAAAGAAGATTCAGAGGGAAACTAAAAGACAAAATTTCATATATTTAAAATCCTAAATCACACATATAATTCAGTTTCAATATCAAGCAACTCAAAAGCAAGAAAAAGGTGTGTATTTTGTTTCTGAATTGCATAAGTCTTGTTTGAAGAATCATTTTGAATTGATTCCAAGGGAATATTGTAGAATAGATATAAGTATTGGGTTCTAAAATTCCCCCAAAAAATAATTCAACACACATTAAGCCTTCAGAAGGTTCTACTATGTCTCATGAAGATGAATAAAGGCAACATGACATATCAAAATTATAAGAGAAAATGCACCAATTTTTTCTCTTGCAAAGAACAACAAAATATTAAATGGAAGTTTTGAACAAAGGCCTGGAAGCTAAGATGGATGGTTTGAAGAAAGGCATGGAAGCTAAGATCGATGAAAAAATGGAAAACATGAAGAATGATATAAAAGAAGACATGAAAGGTTTGACAAAGTTGATACAAGAAATGTTTCTTAATGGCGAAAATATACTAGAGGAAACTCATGATGAGAACACAATAAATGTTAATCGTGATTTCATAAAATCTAATTTTTGATGGAAGACCCACCATATTCCAAATATTGATATGAGGAAGTTTTATGGCAAGGATCCTGTAACATGGATACTACAGATGGAGCAATATTTTGATCTCAATAATGTTCAAAACACATAAAAGGCATGCATTGCAACTTTATATTTAGAACAAAATACATTTGTATGGTATCGATGTCTTTGCTCCCGTAAAAAAATTGTCACTTGGTCAATTTTTACAGAGGAAATGATAGCACATTATGAGGATACAAAGAGAAACATATTTTTTAGCCAATTGATAAATCTCAAACAAAAGCATTAAGTGGTGGAGCACATTGAGGACTTCCAAAAATTGAATATAAGGCTAAGTGATATTCCATAGGAACATGGGATTGATGTCTTCATAGGGAATTTAAAGGATAACATCCAACATGAGGTTCACGTTTGGGAGCCTGATTCATTGGAGAAGGCATTCAGGTTGACAAGAAAAATTGAATGTAAAATTATGCAACAAGGAAGCCTACCACTCACATCTATAAATATGGAAGCGTTGCTACTCCTAGACTTCCACAACCGACAAGGTTGACACCATAAAAATTGGAAGAAAAAAGAGAAAAAAGGCTTTGCTATAGTTGTGATAGCAAATACACTAAAGGTCATAAGTGTGCTGAGAAGAAGTTATTTTACATAGATTGTGGGAAAGTCTAGTCTCCTCATACAAAATACAAGAGAACCCGAGAAAGGGTTTCTTGTCAAAATACTACGCATACAAATGTGATCTTAAGAAAAATACTAAATAATCACTTCGCAACACTTAAGCATAAGAGCATATAAGGCTAAATGATGACTGACATTATGTATATCCCTCAAGGGCTTCCTCCCATGAAAGAATGAACCTCTCAATCACAAAGGCTTCGCGGCGGAGCCACCAAACCATGCGATAGACCTTTGCCTCCAAAATAATGCACTCACAAACGTAAAAGAGCGGAATGTATTGGAAATGTGTGGTGCGATGCCACGGATCTGAAATAAGATCACAGAGCTCTCCAAAAATATCTCTCAAGTGAAGGAAACCTTCCTCCAATGAGAAAATAGCTCGAAGGCGGGATTTCAATCCCTCTTGCACCCGGTAACGGTACACAATCTCCAAGAAGAGCAGCTGTTGATGAAGATGGTTGAGAAGCTTGGCCTAAACACTAAATGTGTAAATATGAACAAAAACTCTCAATGAGGCTCTTGAAGGAAGAGGTGGGATTCCACACAAGAGAACACCCGGTGCTAAACAACAGCAACCAACTTTGCTATAAGCAACAAAGCGGCAACAATTCTTGGCATCCAAGAATAATAATCTAAAACTTACATGA